>JAUUTY010001688.1:0-20000 GCA_030979885.1 Lolium multiflorum
GTTGTGCGATAACCATGCTTCTGGGGAACGCCATCAACTATTGTTGAATATCATGTGAGTTGCTATGCATGTCCGTCTTGTCTGAAGGATCTATCATTTTAGTGGTTGGAGCATGCAAAATTGTTAGAGAAGAACATTGGGCCGCTAACTAAAGCCATGAACCATGGTGGAAGTTTCAGTTTTGGACATATATCCTCAATCTCATATGAGAATAATAACTTTGCTACATGCTTATGCATTTAAGAGGAGTCCATTATCTGTTGTCCATGTTGTCCCGGTATGGATGTCTAAGTTGAGAATAATCAAAAGCGAGAAATCCAAAATGCGAGCTTTCTCCTTAGACCTTTGTACAGGCGGCATGGAGGTACCCCTTTGTGACACTTGGTTGAAACATGGCATGCGAAGATCCGGTAGTCCAAGTTAAGTAGGACGAGGTGCGGGCACTATTAGTATACTATGCATGAGGCTTGCAACTTGTAAGATATAATTTACATAACTCATATGCTTTATTACTACCGTTGACAAAATTGTTTCATGCTTTCAAAATAAAAGCTCTAGCACAAATACAGCAATCGATGCTTTCCTCATTGAAGGACCATTCTTTTACTTTTATTGTTGAGTCAGTTTACCTATCTCCTTCCACCTTAAGAAGCAAACACTTGTGTGAACTGTGCATTGATTCCTACATACTTGCATATTGCACTTGTTATATTACTTTATGTTGACAATATCCATGAGATATACATGTTATAAGTTGAAAGCAACCGCTGAAACTTAATCTTCCTATGTGTTGCTTCAACACCTTTACTTTGATTTATTGCTTTATGAGTTAACTCTTATGCAAGACTTATTGATGCTTGTCTTGAAGTACTATTCATGAAAAGTCTTTGCTTTATGATTCAGTTGTTTACTCATGTCATTACCTTTGCTTTGATCGCTGCATTCATTACATATGTTTACAAATAGTATGATCAAGATTATGATGGCATGTCACTTCAGAAATTATCTTTGTTATCGTTTTACCTGCTCGGGACGAGCAGAACTAAGCTTGGGGATGCTGATACGTCTCCAACGTATCGATAATTTCTTATGTTCCATGCTACTTTATTGATGATACCTACATGTTTTATGCACATTATATGTCATATTTATGCATTTTCTGGAACTAACCTATTAACAAGATGCCGAAGAGCCAGTTGCTGTTTTCTGCTGTTTTTGGTTTCAGAAATCCTAGTAAAGAAATATTCTCGGAATTGGACGAAACTTTCGCCCAGGGTCCTATTTTTGCACTTCCAGAAGACCGAAGAGATAACGAAGTGGGGCCACGAGGCGGCCGGAAGGGTGGCGGCGCGGCCCAGGCCCTGGCCGCGCGACCTACCCCCTGGGCCCCTCGTGTGGCCCCCCGCGTTGACCCTCCGCCTACTTAAAGCTTCCGTCGCGAAACCCCCATACCGAGAGCACGATACGGAAAACCTTCCAGAGACGCCGCCGCCGCGAATCCCATCTCGGGGGATTCAGGAGATCGCCTCCGGCACCCTGCGGAGAGGGGATTCATCTCCCGGAGGACTCTACACCGCCATGGTCGCCTCCGGAGTGATGAGTGAGTAGTTCACCCCTGGACCATGGGTCCATAGCAGTAGCTAGATGGTCGTCTTCTCCTTGTTGTGCTTCATTGTTGGATCTTGTGAGCTGCCTAACATGATCAAGATCATCTATATGTAATACTATATGTTGTGTTTGTCGGGATCCGATGGATAGAGAGTACTATGATTATGGTGATTATCAATCTATTGTTCATGTGTTGTTTATGATCTTGCATGCTCTCCGTTATTAGTAGAGGCTCTGGCCAAGTTTTTACTCTTAACTCCAAGAGGGGGTATTTATGCTCGATAGTGGGTTCATGCCTCCATTGAATCTGGGACAGTGACAGAAAGTTCTAAGGTTGTGGATGTGTTGTTGCCACTAGGGATAAAACATTGATGCTATGTCTAAGGATGTAGTTGTTGATTACATTACGCACCATACTTAATGCAATTGTCTGTTGCTTTGCAACTTAATACTGGAGGGGGTTCGGATGATAACCTGAAGGTGGACTTTTTAGGCATAGATGCAGTTGGATGGCGGTCTATGTACTTTGTCGTAATGCCCAATTAAATCTCACTATATTTATCATATCATGTATATGCATTGTTATGCCTTTCTCTATTTGTCAATTGCCCGACTGTAATTTGTTCACCCAACATGCTTTTATCTTATGGGAGAGACACCTCTAGTGAACTGTGGACCCCGGTCCTATTCTTTACATAGCATACAATCTACTGCAATTGTGTTTACTGTTTTCTTTGCAAACATCTTCCACTCGATACGTTTAATCCTTTGTTACAGCAAGCCGGTGAGATTGACAACCTCATTGTTTCGTTGGGACAAAGTACTTGGGTTGTGTTGTGCAGGTTCCGCGTTGGCGCCGGAATCCCTGGTGTTGCGCCGCATCACATTTCGCGACCATCAACCTTCAACGTGCTTCTTGGCTCCTACTGGTTCGATTAAACCTTGGTTTCTTTCTGAGGGAAAACTTGCTACTGTGCGCATCATACCTTCCTCTTGGGGTTCCCAACGAACGTGTGAGTTACACGCCATCATCTCGCAACAACAATATTCCTGGGATTGCGATGAATGACATAATAGGCATCCGGACTTAAAAATCCGGGTGTTGACATTGGGCATAGTTGTGTGCGGGAGATTCTTCTACTTCATGAAAACTTCCAACAATGAATTGAGTATATATATGTGGATATATTCGATAAGGAAGAAGTTTGAAACATTTGAATGGATTCAAATAAATTTCAGCATGAAGTGGAAATCATCGTAATAGAAAAGTCAAATATCTATGATTGGATCATGGTGGAAATATTTGAATTACGAGTTTTAGCGAACATCTAAGAGAGTTATGAAATTGTTCTACAACTCACATTTCTTGGAGTATCATAATGATGATGGAGTATCCAAGAGATGTATCCAAACCTTGTTGGATTAATGATGAGATAATATAAAATGACGCCATTATATTTTTTGTGGATTATGCTTTAGAGACTACCGCTTTTACACTAAATAGAGCATCATCATGATCCGTTGAAATGACACCATACGAGTTATGGCATGGGTATGAACCCTAATAGTCCTTTCTTAAATTTTGGTATGCATAGCATAAGTAAATGAGTTTACAACCAAAATCGGATGAATGTCTTTGTTGGTTATCCCAGAGAATTGATTGGGAATTCTTTCCACTATGAAGTAAAAGACAAAAGTGTTTGTTAATGTTACTTGCTTATTTCCAAGAAATTGTTTTCTAGCGAAGTATTTGAGTGGGAGGACAATAGAACTTGATAAGGTTTATGAACCTGAGCATGATGATCAGAGTAGCGCACATCGGAAATGGTTCCGGAAGCGGCCACGACGATCATGGCTCCCATGACTACAAAGTGTTTTAGCCATGGAGATCGAAGTACCTATTGAACCTTGTAGGTTTGGTTTACTTTGTGATCAAATAAATGATTTGTGGACAAAGGATTGTTTTTGAACAATGATAAACCAACTACATACAAAGAAGTTATGATGGGCCCTGACTCCGTTAAAATGGCTATGCGCCATGAAATCCAAGATAGGTGAATACTTTTTGAAAGTAAATGAATCTATGAAATTGATGGACTTGGATGAAATATCCTTGAAGAAGCTCGACTTGTCGAAAAGTTGTTTACGACAAAGTTCAAAGAGTTGACTACGATAAGATTAGATCTTCCGTAGCAATGCTTATAGTCTATGTGGATTATTCTAGTAATCACTACATATTTCTTTTATGAGATATGTTAATAGGTGATACGTCTCCGACGTATCGATAATTTCTTATGTTCCATGCTACTTTATTGATGATACCTACATGTTTTATGCACACTTTATGTCATATTCGTGCATTTTCTGGAACTAACCTATTAACGAGATGCCGAGTGCCAGTTCCTGTTTTCTGCTATTTTTGGTTTCAGAAATCCTAGTAACGAAATATTCTCGAATTGGACGAAATCAACGCCCAGGTTCCTATTTTGCCCGGAAGCATCCAGAACACCCGAGAGCCGCCAGAGGGGGTGGGCCCCGGATGATAGGGTGGCGCGGCCGGCCCCGGCGCGCCAGCCTATGGTGTGGGCACCCGACCCTCCGAGGCTGCCCTTCCGCCTATATAAAGCCCCTGCATCGAAAACCCTTACAGAGGAAGCCACGGTACGCGAAACCTTCCAGAGCCGCCGCCATCGCGAAGCCAAGATCTGGGGGACAGGAGTCTCTGTTCCGGCACGCCGCCGGACGGGGAAGTACCCCCGGAAGGCTTCTCCATCGACACCGCTGCCATCTCCACCGCCATCTTCATCACCGCTGCTGCTCCCATGAGGAGGGAGTAGTTCTCCATCGAGGCTCGGGGCTGTACCGGTAGCTATGTGGTTCATCTCTCTCCTATGTGCTTCAATACAATAATCTCATGAGCTGCCTTACATGATTGAGATTCATATGATGATGCTTGTAATCTAGATGTCATTGTGCTAGTCAAGTGAGTTTTACTTATGTGATCTCCGGAGACTCCTTGTCCCACGTGTGTAAAGGTGACAGTGTGTGCACCGTGTGGGTCTCTTAGGCTATATTTCACAGAATACTTATTCACTGTTATGAATGGCATAGTGAAGTGCTTATTTATATCTCTTTATGATTGCAATGTGTTTTGTATCACAATTTATCTATGTGCTACTCTAGTAATGTTATTAAAGTAGTTTTATTCCTCCTACACGGTGTAATGGTGACAGTGTGTGCACCGTGTTAGTACTTGGTTTATGCTATGATCATGATCTCTTGTAGATTGCGAAGTTAACTATTGCTATGATAGTATTGATGTGTATTATTCCTCCTACATAAGCATGAAGGTGACAGTGTGCATGCTATGTTAGTACTTGGTTTAGTCGTTTCGATCTTTCATGCACTCTAAGGTTATTTAAATATGAACATTTAATTGTGGAGCTTGTTAACTCCGGCATTGAGGGTTCGTGTAATCCTACGCAATGTGTTCATCATCCAACAAGAGAGTGTAGAGTATGCATTTATCTATTCTGTCATGTGATCAATGTTGAGAGTGTCCACTAGTGAAAGTCTAATCCCTAGGCCTTGTTCCTAAATACTGCTATCGCTGCTTGTTACTATTTTACTGCGTTACTACTGCTGCGTTACTACTGCATGTTTACTTCCTGCAATATTACTACCATCAACTGCACGCCAGCAAGCACTTTTCTGGCGCCATACTACTGCTCATATTCATTCATACCACTTGTATTTCACTATCTCTTCGCCGAACTAGTACACCTATTAGGTGTGTTGGGGACACAAGAGACTTCTTGCTTTGTGGTTGCAGGGTTGCATGAGAGGGATATCTTTGACCTCTTCCTCCCTGAGTTCGATAAACCTTGGGTAATCCACTTAAGGGAAACTTGCTGCTGTTCTACAAACCTCTGCTCTTGGAGGCCCAACACTGTCTACAAGAATAGAAGCACCCGTAGACATCAAGCACTTTTCTGGCGCCGTTGCCGGGGAGGAAAGGTAAAAGGCACTCATACTCCGGTTCCAGGTAACAGTACTTTTCTGGCGCCATTGTGTGTGTGCTCGAAGCTATTTCCTTTAGACTCTGCAATTGCGACATTTGGTTTCTTGTTTACACTAGTTAGGCATAATGGACAACAATGACCTTTTTATTCTATTTCCTGATTTAAGACATGGATGGTTTGATGCGAAAATTAAAAAACCCATGGAACATATTAATATGAATGCTTTGAACACTATTGTTGCTAATGCTATGGAAAATTCTAAGCTTGGGGAAGCTGGCTTTGATGAGCATGATATTTTTAGTCCCCCAAGCATTGAGGAGAAAATTTACTTTGATGATACTATGCCTCCTATATTTGATGATGAGAATAATAATGATAGCTACTTTGTTGAATTTGCTCCCACTACATCTAATAAAATTGATTATGCTTATGTGGAGAGTAATGATACTTTTATGCATGTGAATAAGAATGCTTTATGTGATACTTATATTGTTGAGTTTGTTCATGATGCCTCTGAAAATTATTATGAGAGAGGAAAATATGGTTGTAGAAATTTTCATGTTACTAAAACACCTCTCTATATGCTGAAATTTTTGAAGCTACACTTGTTTTATCTTCCTATGCTTGTTACTTTGCTCTTCATGAACTTGTTTATTTACAAGATTCCTATGCATAGGAAGCATGTTAGACTTAAATGTGTTTTGAATTTGCCTCTTGATGCTCTCTTTTGCTTCAACTACTATTTCTTGCGAGTGCATCATTAAAACTGCTGAGCCCATCTTAATGGCTATAAAGAAAGAACTTCTTGGGAGATAACCCATGTGTTTTTTTACTACAGTACTTTGTTTTATATTTGTGTCTTGGAAGTTTTTACTACTGTAGCAACCTCTCCTTATCATGTTTTTGTGCCAAGTAAAGTTTCTATGTCAAAGTTGATGTTATATTTGGGATCGCTGCGCAGAAACAGCATTGCTGTCTGTCACGAATCTGGGCCTAAGTCTCTGTAGAAAATTCGAAAAAATCTGCCAATTTACGAGCGTGATCCTCAGATATGTACGCAACTTTCATTAGTTTTGAGTTTTTCCGTTTGAGCAAGTCTGGTGCCATTTTAAAATTCGTCTTTACGAACTGTTCTGTTTTGACAGATTCTGCCTTTTATTTTGCATTGCCGCTTTTGCTTTGTTGAATGGGTTTCTTTGTTCCATTAACTTTCAGAAGTTTTGTGCAATGTCCAGAAGTGTTAAGAATGATTGTGTCACCTCTGAACATGTGAATTTTTGATTATGCACTAACCCTCTAATGAGTTTGCTTGAAGTTTGGTGTGAAGGAAGTTTTCAAGGGTCAAGAGAGGAGTATGATATACTATGATCAAGAGGAGTGAAAGCTCTAAGCTTGGGGATGCCCCCGTGGTTCACTGCATATTTCAAGAAGACTCAAGCATCTAAGCTTGGGGATGCCCAAGGCATCCCCTTCTTCATCGACAAAGTATCAGGTTCCTTCTCTTGAAACTATATTTTTATTCGGTCACATCTTATGTACTTTACTTGGAGCGTCTGTGTGCTTTTATTTTTGTTTTTGTTTTGTTATCTTAGTTCTCTGAATAAGTTCATCCTCGTGTGGGAGAGAGACACGCTCCGCTGGTTCGTATGAACACATGTGTTCTTAGCTCATAATATTCATGGCGAAGTTTCCTCTTCGTTATATTGTTATATGGTTGGAATTGAAAAATGCTACATGTAGTAATTGGTAAAATGTCTTGGATAATGTGATACTTGACAATTGTTGTGCTCATGTTTAAGCTCTTGCATCATATACTTTACACCCATTAATGAAGAAATACATAGAGCTTGCTAAAATTTGATTTGCATATTTGGTCTCTCTAAGGTCTAGATAATATCTAGTATTGAGTTTTGAACAACAAGGAAGACGGTGTAGAGTCTTATAATGTTTACAATATGTCTTTTATGTGAGTTTTGCTGCACCGGTTCATCCTTGAGTTTGCTTCAAATAACCTTGCTAGCCTAAACCTTGTATCGAGAGGGAATACTTCTCATGCATCCAAAATCCTTGAGCCAACTACTATGCCATTTGTGTCCACCATACCTACCTACTACATGGTATTTCTCCGCCATTCCAAAGTAAATTGCTTGAGTGCTACCTTTAAAATTCCATCATTCACCTTTGCAATATATAGCTCATGGGACAAAATAGCCTTAAAAACTATCGTAGTATTGAATATGTACTTATGCACTTTATCTCTTATTAAGTTGCTTGTTGTGCGATAACCATGCTTCTGGGGACGCCATCAACTATTCTTTGTTGAATATCATGTGAGTTGCTATGCATGTCCGTCTTGTCTGAAGGATCTACCACCTTAATGATTGGAGCATGCATATTGTTAGAGAAGAACATTGGGCCGCTAACTAAAGCCATGAATCATGGTGGAAGTTTCAGTTTGGACATATATCCTCAATCTCATATGAGAATAATAATTGTTGTTACATGCTTATGCATTAAAGAGGAGTCCATTATCTGTTGTCCATGTTGTCCCGGTATGGATGTCTAAGTTGAGAATAATCAAAAGCGAGAAATCCAAAATGCGAGCTTTCTCCTTAGACCTTTGTACATGCGGCATGGAGGTACCCCTTTGTGACACTTGGTTGAAACATGTGCATTGTGATGATCCGGTAGTCCAAGCTAAGTAGGACAAGGTGCGGGCACTATTAGTATACTATGCATGAGGCTTGCAACTTGTAAGATATAATTTACATAACTCATATGCTTTATTACTACCGTTGACAAAATTGTTTCATTTTTCAAAATAAAAGCTCTAGCACAAATACAGCAATCGATGCTTTCCTCTTGAAGGACCATTCTTTTACTTTTATTGTTGAGTCAGTTTACCTATCTCCCTCCACCTTAAGAAGCAAACACTTGTGTGAACTGTGCATTGATACATACTTGCATATTGCACTTGTTATATTACTTTATGTTGACAATATCCATGAGATATACATGTTATAAGTTGAAAGCAACCGCTGAAACTTAATCTTCCTTTGTGTTGCTTCAATACCTCTACTTTGAATTATTGCTTTACGAGTTAACTTTTATGCAAGACTTATTGATGCTTGTCTTGAAAGTAATATTCATGAAAAGTCTTTGCTTTATGATTCACTTGTTTACTCATGTCATTACCATTGTTTTGATCGTTGCATTCATTACATATGTTTACAAATAGTATGATCAAGATTATGATGGCATGTCACTTCAGAAATTATCTTTGTTATCGTTTTACCTGCTCGGGACGAGCAGAACTAAGCTTGGGGATGCTGATACGTCTCCAACGTATCGATAATTTCTTATGTTCCATGCTACTTTATTGATGATACCTACATGTTTTATGCACACTTTATGTCATATTCATGCATTTTCTGGAACTAACCTATTAACGAGATGCTGAAGTGCCAGTTCCTGTTTTCTGCTGTTTTTGGTTTCAGAAATCCTAGTAACGAAATATTCTCGGAATTGGACGAAATCAACGCCTGTGTTCTATTTTGCCGGAAGCATCCAACACCCGAGAGCCGCAGGGGGCCCGTGGGCCCCGATGATAGGTGGCACGCCTGGGCCCTGGCGCGCTGGCCTATGGTGTGGGCACCCCTTCGACCCTCCTGCGGCTGCCCTTCCGCCTATAATCCCACCGCATCGAAAACCCTTACGAGAGGAAGCCACGGCACGCGAAACCTTCGAGAGCGCCGCCATCGCGAAGCCAAGATCCGGGGGACAGGAGTCTCCGTTCCGCGCACCTGGACGGGGAAGTGCCCCGGAAGGCTTCTCCATCGACACCGCTGCCATCTCCACCGCCATCTTCATCACCTGCTGCTCCCATGAGGAGGGAGTAGTTCTCCATCGAGGCTCGGGGCTCCGGTAGCTATGTGGTTCATCTCTCTCATATGTGCTTCAATACAATAATCTCATGAGCTGCCTTACATGATTGAGTTCATATGATGATGCTTGTAATCTAGATGTCATTGTGCTAGTCAAGTGAGTTTACTTATGTGATCTCCGGAGACTCTTGTCCCACGTGTGTAAAGGTGACATTGTGTGCACCTCAGTGGGTCTCTTAGGCTATATTTCACGGTACTTATTCACTGTTATGAATGGCATAGTGAAGTGATTATTTATATCTCTTTATGATTGCAATGTGTTTTGTATCACAATTTATCTATGTGCTACTCTAGTAATGTTATTAAAGTAGTTTTATTCCTCCTACACGGTGTAATGGTGACATTGTGTGCACTCGTGTTAGTACTTGGTTTATGCTATGATCATGATCTCTTGTAGATTGCGAAGTTAACTATTGCTATGATAGTATTGATGTGTATTATTCCTCCTACATAAGCATGAAGGTGACGGTGTGCATGCTATGTTAGTACTTGGTTTAGTCGTTTCGATCTTTCATGCACTCTAAGGTTATTTAAATATGAACATTTAATTGTGGAGCTTGTTAACTCCGGCATTGAGGGTTCGTGTAATCCTACGCAATGTGTTCATCATCCAATAAGAGAGTGTAGAGTATGCATTTATCTATTCTGTCATGTGATCAATGTTGAGAGTATCCACTAGTGAAGTCTAATCCCTAGGCCTTGTTCCTAAATACGCTATATTGTTTGTTCTTTTTACTACTGCTGCGTTACTACTGCATGTTTACTTCCTGCAATATTACTACCATCAACTGCACGCCAGCAAGCACTTTTACTACTGCTCATATTCATTCATACCACTTGTATTTCACTATCTCTTCGCCGAACTAGTACACCTATTAGGTGTGTTGGGGACACAAGAGACTTCTTGCTTTGTGGGTTGCATGAGAGGGATATCTTTGACCTCTTCCTCCCTGAGTTCGATAAACCTTGGGTAATCCACTTAAGGGAAACTTGCTGCTGTTCTACAAACCTCTGCTCTTGGAGGCCCAACACTGTCTACAAGAATAGAAGCACCCGTAGACATCAATAGGATGGAAAAATATATTACTTAACAGAGGTGTGTATTAAAGGTGTATACAAGATACAACCAAGAGTTTTGCTAGTCCGTAGAATACTAGATAGGAATACGAACTTCAATTGGATGAAGTGAGTATTGCGGAGTTGGAATCTTCACCGGATGAAATAATCAAAGAGTTGTGATTTCATCAGAAACGACGAAGATGCTTGCATTTGCAAGAAATTAAGTGGGAGCGCTGAGACATAGTTATAATATTATATGTGGATGACATATCATTAATTGTAATTGATGTAATTATATACTTGATGTGACTAAAAGGTTTCATTGAGAATTAACTTCAATGAAAGGATATGGACTCAAACATATTTAGTGTCAAGATCTATGAAGACAGATTGAAACACATAATAAGTTTAAGTCAAAGTACATAGAATGAATATTGAAGTGCTTCAATATAAAAATATTAAGAAGATGTTCTTTTCCATGTGAAGGTTTAACAAGACTTGAGTGTATTTGACACTCGATGATTAAAAACATATGAGTGATTTTAGATCACGTATAATATGTACAAAGTCAGATGTCCTGTGCTCTAAAGTGTTACGAGCATATACCAGAATGATTCATGTAATGATCATTGGACAATAGTAAGAATATCCCTGAGTGCTTTAGAACAACCAAGGATATATATAGATAGTTTTTGTATGGGGTAATGACAAACAAATCGTTGTAAGGTGTTGCACCGATATTAGTTTGATCACATATAAAAATAAAATTTCAATCTCAATTAGGCTAAGTGTTGTTTAAAAGGTAGCACAATGAGCTAGAAGAAGTCTATGCTAGATTTAGATGAGTTCTAAATATTGTGACGGATTCTACAAACGAAGGCAGAGTATGTCATTGTTTTGACAATGACTGAGGATGTTAAGTCGAGGAGTTCTTTGAGAACTTGGTGTAGTTCCGATAGTGTCGAACTTTGAAGCTATATTGTGTATGACAATATTAGTGACTTATTTTCAGACCGCGGAATTAAGGTTCCACCAGAGGACTGAGCATATACAATTAATGCCGACTCATTTGGAAAATGAGTGATGCGTAGAGACGCAAATGAATTGCAAAATATACGTTTCTGAGCAGTCAGATTCGTTGACTAAAAACCTCTCCCGTGAGCAAAACATGATAAGCACCAAGGCCAAGGTGTTATATCTTTTCAAATGTAAACTAGATTATTGACTCTAGTGCAAGTGGGAGACTGTTGGAGATATGCCCAAGAGGCAATAATAAATTAGTTATTGTTATATCTTAGTGTTCATGATAAGTGTTTACATCTCATGCTATAATTGTATTAACCGAAACATTGATACATGTGTGTTATGTAAACAACAAGGAGTCCCTAGTAAGCCTCTTGTATAACTAGCTTGTTGATTAATGGATGATCATGGTTTCGTGATCATGAACATTGGATGTTATTAATAACAAGGTTATGTCATTAGGTGAATGATATAATGGACACACACCCAAATGAGCGTAGCATAAGATCAAGTCATTAAGTTCAATTTGCTATAAGCTTTCGATACATACTTGCCTAAGTCCTTCGACCATGAGATCATGTAAATCACTTACACCGGAAGGGTACTTTGATTACATCAAACGCCATTGCGTAAATGGGTGGTTATAAAGATGTGATTAAGTATTCGGAAAGTGTGAGTTGAAGCATATGGATCAATAGTGGGATTTGTCCATCCGATGACGGATAGATATACTCTGGGCCCTCTCGGTGGAATGTCGTTGATTAGCTTGCAATCATGTGATTGGATCACAAGAGATGACATACCACAGGACGAGTAAAGAGTACTTGTCGGTAACGAGGTTGAACAAGGTATGGAGATACCGATGATCGAACCTCGGACAAGTAAAATATCGCGTGACAAAGGGAATCGGCATCGTACGTAAATGGTTCTATCGATCACTAAGTCATCGTTGAATATGTGGGAGCCATTATGGATCTCCAGATCCCGCTATTGGTTATTGCTCGGAGAGTAGTCTCGACCATGTCTGCATAGTTCGCGAACCGTAGGGTGACGCGCTTAAGGTTTGATGTCACATAAGTAGATTCGGAATATGAGTTGGAGTCCGAAGTTTTTGTTCGGAGTCTCGGATGGGATCCAGGACATCACGAGGAGATCCGGAATGGTCCGGAAAATAAGATTCATATATGGGAAGTTATTTTCCGGGGTTCGGGAAAAAGTCCGGTGTTTTGACTGGAGCTTCTAGAAGGTTCTAGAGGGCCACCAGTGGGCCCACCACCCCGGGAGAGGCCACATAGGCGCCACATGGCATATTGGGACCTGCCCACCATGACATGTGGGTCCAGGCTGGCCCCCTCTTAGAGATAAGATCTATCTCTAGTTTCAATGGTTTAAACTTAGAGATAAGATATATCTCCTAAAATAAATGGTTTAAATTAGGAGATAAGGGGGAACACTTGGGGGAGGGGTTTGCCCCCTCCATGCGCCGGCCAAGGGGAAGGGTGGGCCCTAGGGGAAACCCTAGGCCGACCCCCACCTATATAAAGAGGGGAGGGGGTGGCCGGCCAAGGACCCCCATCCACAACCCTAGCCGCCCCCTCTCTTCCACCTCCATACGCTGTGCAGGCTTAGGCGAAGCCCTGTAGCTATTCTTCTCCACCACCACCACCACGCCGTCGTGCTGCTGAGATTCCGTGGAGATCTACCACACCTCCGCTGCCCGCTGGAACGGGGAGAGGACAGGCTTCATCGACACCGTACGCCGACCGAGTACGGAAGTCTGGGATTGCACACCGGGGACGATCGTCTACACCAACAACGAGATTAATCTCGTAGGCTTTGGAAATCTTCGAGGGTTAGTCTCATATCAATCTCGTTGCTTCGATCTTGTATATTAGATCTTGGGTGTTCCATAGATTAGATCTTGGATTTATTCATCTTTGCGGTAGGAAATTTTTTGTTTTCTATGCAACGAACCTCAACACTTCGAGAAGCTCTGCCAGAGGAGCTTTCCCGGCACATTCTTGCCAAAATCACGTCCCCTCGCACCTACACCTTGAAGATGTAGATTTTGTAGGTCTCTACGGATGAGCGAGCGGCGGGGGTGTTTGTCCTTGACGTGTTGCTTTCCACCATGTCACCTTCGTCTTGAACAACGTCTCCATCCATGCGTTTGGCATCGTGGGGACCCCGGTTCCCATTACATTGATAGTTTTGTCTTTCTCCAGCCGGATTTGTCATTTTCCATTTCTCAAGCTACAAGTTAAATATGTATATGGATTTTTTTAAGAATCTTTAAGAGACAATAAAATGTTGCGGATTCTGTTGAGAGCCTTAGAATCTTCTATGAGAGAACAAAATGTGCAGGGGCACCTAGAGTAGCAATAATGCTAGACTTACGTAAAAAATGCTACGTGGTAAATTTACGGGCAAACGTGGGTGAATTTAGTTGGTTCACATCTAGTGGCCTTGCTTGCAATGCAAGAGGTTGGTGGAGGCTCGAGATGGCGGGCTCCATCGCTTCCGACACCGACCCCGGCGATATCGCCGCCGCCACCTCCATCTCCGTCCCCCCTCCCTCTTCACCGCCGATCAGCACACGGAAGGCCACTATCATCATCCCCGCCGATGGGATCCTTCGACGAATCCGGGGATTCATCAGATCCGTAGGCTTTCGCGCCTCGATTCATCGATCGGATTTCAAACAGATTGGGCCGGAAATAGATTTGGTCTCGATTTCGCACGGAGATTGTAGATGGATCAATGGCGCCTGGGTGAAAGTTGGGCCGGAGATTCCGATGGATGTTTGTTCGCGTCGTGATTTGCTTCGCGAGCCGCCCTGCGCGTGCGCTTGCGAAGTGGTCCGATTGGGTCAAAACCTTGGGTTGAATCGATCCATGGTGGCCTCTGTGAAAGCCGGATCTGGGCCGCAGCCCAACACTGTGCATACTTCGCCCTTATCCTTACCCACTCCGCCTCGCTTCAACCCTAGATCCAATCTCACCGGAGCTGTCGTGTTCGTTCCACCTCCTTCCGTATCACGCCCTCAGATCCCCACCACAAATCCCCCGCCGATCTGGACCAGAAATCTCGCCGGCGACCGGAGATCGTTCGCTCAAGTTCTCCGATCACCACCAATGATGGATCGACGCTATGGAGGACCGAGGCGCTCCCCTCCGCGGAGATCGCCTCAGAGAAATTACTTTGGTAACCGCCCGCGCCCCGGATCTGATGCTGACCGCCGTGATGAACAAAGGCGTTGGGAAGACGAGAGACGTCGGGAAGCTAACTGGAGAAGCGAAGATGATCGGCGTCGTGAAGAGGACAGGCGCCTGGCAGATCAGGAACGGCTCCGCCAGGAGGAGCGTCGTCGCGTCGAGGAGCATCATCGACTCGATGAAGACCGTCGCCGTGAGGCTTCTCGCATCTCCGAGAGGGTGGCTCGTGAGAGGGCCTTGGAGGACAAGCGGCGCAAAGAGGAAGAACTTCGTAATCGTGATCGATGGGCACACCGATCCGAGATGTTGCATGGCGCCTCGTCGCATCTGGAGGATCTGTCCAGACCCAATGATGTAAGTCTGAATAACTCTTCTTCTATTCTACCTCAGGTTGCAGCTGTAGGATCTGATAGGGGAGATGTTAGTATGAGTCAGCCTCTGTCTGTTGCTAGTCTCAATGTTGCTTCTCAAGCTACTGCTGGACCGAGATCCGATGGGGTCCTCTGTGCCTCCATCGGGTCCTGGCTTAAATCTCCCTGCTGCTAATACTGTTGATAAAAGGTTCACTAAGTTCAAGGGTTCCTGCATGCATTGTTGTGGAGAACATCATTTTGATGTTTGTCAAACTAGAGAACCTGGGGATTACAAGGCTCCTTTTTACGGTAGTGAGGAATTTGGGTCTGGTTTCTTTTCCATTCCTGTTGCGGAAGCAGAAACTCATCCTGTGGAGCAGTTGAATTATGCTCACATCACTATTGAGAAGGGTGAAGTGAATTGCAGGAACATAGAGCATGAATTCAATGTTTGGGCAGAATCTATGAAGGTAAACTGGCGATTTTTTTCCAAAGAAGTTTCTCCTACTGAATTCAGAACAAGGTTTCCCTCTGCTAAAGCCATAGATGAGTTGGCTCATTTTGGAAAGCTGTTCATGAAGACTGTCCCAGGAGCTATTATCTCTTTGGAGAAATGGGTTGGAGACATTCAACCTATAGCTATGATGCAAGAAGCATGGTTCAGGGTGAAGGGGATTCCAATGGATTTTAGAAGCAGGAGCACTGTTTTTTATGCTGCTAGCCTTGTTGGAAAACCATTGGTCATGGATAAAAAAATTCTGAGAAATTTCTCCTATGTCAGAGTGAAGATTGGAAGTCAGGATCTGTCCCTAGTTCCTAATACTAGGATTGCTGAAATCAAAGGTGGGTTCTATGAACTTCAGTACACCAGAGAGCTGTGTGAGGCCACTCCTACCCCTGGTACAAGGATTATTGTTGCTGACACTAATCAAGGTGATGAATCTGGTAATCGTACCCCAAAGAGACAAAGAACTGGCAGGACTGATTCTGATGCTGGGTCTTAGTCTACTCCTCCAAAATTCAATGGAAACAATGATAGGAATAATGCTTCTCACAGACAACTGGCTGCAGCTATTTGTGTAAACTCTGACAAGATCACATGCAAGATAAAATTCTTTGAGCCTAGGACTCTGGATGGTATGGTGAAAGACACATGTGAAGAAGTTGGAAATGAAAAATATGCAGGTGGCTTTAATCCTATGACAGTTTCTGATAAATCTGCACATCCATCTGATGCTTTTGCTCCAAGAGCTGTGTCCCCTGGACAAGCTTCATCTACTGCCTCTGCCTCCTCATCTTATGTTCACTTCCTTCACAACCTGTCGAAATCTGGTAGTGATAAAGCCTACATGTTCCAGAAACAGTACAGGAAGGAATTGGGCCCTATTCTTGAGACAACTAATGAAGAAGAGGTTTCTGAAGAAAAAGTTGACTATGACAGCTCTGATTCTGAAGGTGCTGCCACTTCTATTCAATACATCAACCCTGGCCAGGGGATCCTTGCTTTAGCTGTTCCTATTCTTCAGCATGAAAGAAATGATACAATTGTTCTTGAGGGAGGATCTCAACCTGAAGCTGCTAGCACTCAGGAGGAACCTTTGTCGTAAGTTTATAACCCTGTAGGTGTGGAGGCTAATGAAACAAGAACTGATGAATATTTACCTCCTGCAGGTGGTGGCTCTCAGACTATTCGCATGAGTTCCAGGCTTATCTCACAAGACTTACATTCCATCAAGATTGCTGACAAGGCTACTAAAACTGCTGCTGCAAGAGATGTATCAGGTACAAACTTAATTTCTCATAATTCCTTTGCTTTACTTGATGATGATGATATCCTTGAAAGGGCCCTAGAAATGGGGATTAATCCAGAAACTTTTAATATGGAAAAAATCAACTATTTGAAAGATTTAGAGCAGGCTAGACATGCTATTGCTACTGTTCAATGTGTCACTGAAACAGAGGCTGAGTCAGACACAGAAAAAATTATGCTATTGGGTTTTGACAAAGATCAGGGTGGTGAGGATGAGGAGGGTTTTACACCTGTTTTGTCCAGGAAAAAAAGAAGAAAAATAAGAAGTGTGATCAAAACTGGGAGATCAAAGGAGTCACTGACAAAATCAGGTGACTCTTATGGAGGAGCACAATCAAAATCAAGTGCTGCCTCGGGGAAGGTGAACAATGATCACCCTTTGTGTGGCATTGTCACTGGAACCAGATGTAGAAAAAAGAACCCAAGATATCTATGATTGGTGCAACTCTTAATTGCAGGGGTGTGGGGAAGAAAGGTATGAGTTGTTTTTTGGCTGATTTCATTAGAGAGCAAGAGGTGGACTTCATTGGCCTGCAAGAAACTATCAAGAAAGATTTCTCCTCTGCTTTCTTCAGAGCTATAGATCCACATAATTTATTTGAGTGGAAATGGATTGGTTCTATTGGTAGAAGTGGTGGAATTTTGGGTGGTTTTAGGCTATCCAGATTCTCCATCACTGATACTGTGGTTGGCAAATTCTTCATGAAAGTTACTTTGATGGATCTCAAGCTCAGAATGCATTGGTGTTTGGTGATAGTTTATGGTGCTGCACAGACTTGTGATAAAGAAGATTTTATGATAGAGCTTGGTATGGTTTTAGTGATCAAAAACATCCTGTCCTTATTGGAGGAGATTTCAATATTGTTAGATTCTCATCTGAGAAAAATAAGTGCTTGAGATCCAACAGATGGACAGATATGTTCAATTCAATAATCAATACTTATGCTTTGAGGGAAATTCATCTGTCTGGTGGTCAATATACTTGGACAAACAATCAAAATGATCCCACTCTTGAAAAGTTAGACAGATTTCTGATGAGCAGTGATTGGGAAGACTTGTTTCCCTTGACAACGGTTCACAAGTTAAATAGAGATGTTTCTGACCATAATCCTCTTATCCTTGACACCATGGAAGGTAAACCAAAGAAAAAATTCCAGTTCAGGTTTGAAAAAAAAATTGGATAAAGGAAGATGATTTTCTGGCTAGAGTGGGTAGAGCCTGGCAACAAAATGTTAGAGCAAAAAACAGTCTGGACAGGGTGCAAAAGAAGCTCAAACTTGTCAAGAATAGTTTGAAGGGCTGGGGACACAATTTAAGGGGGAGAGATAAAAAAAGAAAAGGTGAAATTTCTCTCTTACTTGCTGAATTGGAATTGCAAGAAGAGTTCTCTCCTTTGCTGCCTCCTGATATTCTAAAAAGAACCACTTTGCAACAAGAAATGCTTGCTATCCTAGAGAAGGAAGAAAGCTTTTGGCGACAAAGGGCAAGAGACAACTGGCTGCTAAAAGGGGACTGTAATACAGCTTACTTCCATAGAATGGCCAATGGTTGCAAAAGAAAATCAAAGATTTTTTCTTTGAAACACAATGATTCTACTATTCAAGGTGATGATGCTTTGTTGAATCATGCCACTCATTTTTACAAAGAGCTTTTTGGTCCAGCAGAAGATAGAGGGGTTAGATTGAATGCAGATATATGGAACAATGCAGAAAAACTGGATGATATAGATAGAGAGATGCTATCCAGAGATTTTACTGAAAAGGAAGTTAAAGAGGTGGTGGACCAGATGGAGAAGAACAAAGCAGCAGGTCCTGATGGCTTCCCAATAGAATTCTATCAATCATGCTGGGACATTATCAAAGGTGATATTATGACAGTTTTTCATGATTTACATGAACACAAAATTGATCTGGCCAGCATTAATTATGGTATTATTACCTTAATTCCGAAAAGTGATGAAGCAGATAGGATCCAAAAATACAGGCCTATCTGTCTTTTGCAAGTTCTGTTCAAAATTTTCACCAAAACTCTCACTGTCAGAGTAACTCCAGTCATGGATAAACTGTTATCTATTCATCAAACTGCCTTTATCAAAGAGAGATACATCACAGATGGTGTTATGCTGCTCTAGGAGGTTTTGAGAGAAAGTAAATATAGGAAGCAGCAGGGGGTTGTACTGAAAATTGATTTTGAAAAGGCCTATGACAAAGTAAACTGGAATTTCTTGTTTGACTGTTGCTCACAGAAGGGTTTCAGTGACAGTTGGCTTGTTTGGATCAAAAAAAGTTGTAACAAATGGTACTTTGAGTGTGAAGGTGAATGACAATATTGGTCCATATTTTGCTAGTTGTAAAGGTGTGGACAAGGGGATCCTTTTGCCCCTTTCTTGTTCAATATGGCTGCCAATAGCTTGTCAAAAATGATTTCCCTAGCACAGCAGAATGGTCTCATTACTGGACTGGCAGATAATCTGGTGGAGAATGGTGTTGCCCTACTTCAATATGCTGATGATACAATTTTGCTCATTCAAGATGATGCTGAACAAGCAGTGAATTTGAAACTCATTTTGTATATTTTTGAGTCTATGTCTGGACTCAAAATTAACTTTGAGAAAAGTGAGGTCATGATGATATTAGATGATGAGGTGAAAGCACATTTCTTTGCTTCCCTTTTCAACTGTCAGCAAGGAAATTGGCCCATAAAATATCTGGGCACACCTGTATGTGCTAGAAGACCAACAGTTGATGAAATGAAGTTTCTGGGGGAAAAGACAAAAAATAAAATGAGTGGTTGGGTGGGAAATGCAATGTCTATTGGAGGAAGAGTTGTCAAGATTGATGCATGTCTGTCCAGTGTGGCTGTTTACCAGATGTCAATGAGGTTGCTCCATAAGACAACTATTGAACAACTTGAAAAACCCATCAGATCTTTCTTCTGGGCTGGAAGTGCTGATAAAAGGAAATACC
>JAUUTY010001689.1:0-20000 GCA_030979885.1 Lolium multiflorum
TCCCATTTTTCTTCTGTGACGTCCCCGTAATTTTTGGCGTCATTCATTGATCCCGTGAGCCATCTTCTTCCTCCCTCTTGCCCTCTTCGTACGCTTGCGCCCCCCATCTCAGATCTGTTTTTGAAACCTCTCGTCTGGAATGCTTCCTAACCCTATTTATCGTTTGATTTCTTTCTTCGATTGTTGAATGTAGGCGGCGGGTTCTCAATAAAGATCCCCGTGGATTTTTCGGCTGGTTTTGTGAGTTCTCGTTGTTTTCTCGTAGCCTGCGTTGTTCAATGGATGATGAAGCTGCTGTACCTCGTGATGGTGAAGATGAGGTCACCCCTCAATTATCTGATACGCAGTCTTTTTCCGTTGATGGTACTGAGTTGGTGACTCAGGAATTCATGGTGCGTGACCAGCTTGAGCAGGATAGGATGAGAATGGAGAAGAAAGTATCTGCTACTAATGAAAAAATTGAACAGCACAGATTGAGAAAATCTTGGTTAGTTTATATTGTTTGTTATTCCTATATATGTTTGTTCATGCTTCTGGTTTATTTTCATGTCTTGATCATGTGTTTATGTGTTTTCTGTTTTCCAGTTCTGGATCTATCCCTAATGGTTCATCAGAATTTAGTACAAAACTTAGCCTTCCAAAGTTCATTTCTGTTTGCAAGTCCCTTAGCCCCAAACAAAGGGGTTATGTTGCTGATATAGGTCAAGGATCTCTCCTTGATATTCGTCTTGAAGAGATACCAAGGGCTTTTGTTGCTTGGATTGTCAGCAACTATGTTGCTTCAAAGAGGATGTTTGTCTTCAAAAGTGGCTTTGACTTCGCTTTCAATGCACTGTGTGTCCATAAGGTTTTAGGCACACCAATTGGAGGACGGCGCATTCCTATCAAGTGCAGTGAGCAATTCAGGGATGTCGTTAGGAATCGGTCATGCTGTGAAGGCATGTAACATCCCAAAAATTTCAAAACAACAAAATGAATTTCCCTAGTTCCAAATTTTGGAACCAACAAAAACTTTTATTAAATTAAGTTGATACATAGAGATCTTGTTTAATTCTTGTGCTATTGCCATGATTGCTTGTTTAATTAGTATTGAAATACTCTTAAACCCTAAACCTCACATTCCTTTTTACCATCCAAGTTAAAATAAATTAAAAAGAATTTAAATAAGAAAAGGCATATGTGCCTATGGCTATTTTTGTAAAACTTTACCCTAGGCTTTTACACTTTATTTAGAGGATTGGAAAACCTTCATAAACCGTATCTAGTACTTCTCAAACCCAATCCAAGTTGAAACAAAAGAAAATGAAAAGAAACTAAAAATGCCATAGAGGCATATGAGAGTAAAATGCAAATTTGTGAATTTGAGGATCTTGACCCTAAGACTTGTGGTGAATGGTTGGATCACTCCTATATACCATTTCAACACTCAACAACATCAAATGGGCCAAGAACAATCAAATTAAAAATCAAATGCCACATATGCATAGAGGCATATGTGACACATAGCCATAATACCCAATTCTTGCCCTATGACTCTAAACCTTGACCAAATGATTTGAAACCATCTCTAAACCTAATCTAACACTATATGGACCCAAACCCATGCCCAAGTAAAGCAAGGAGAACAAATTACAAGATTAAGAAAAATTGACACATCACCTCTTATGTGTTATGGCCATTTTTGCAAATCTTTGAGCTAGACCTTTTGGAATGGTTTCAATGGTTTGAAAAGGTTCCTAAACTAGTAAGAGTCACTTTGGAGTCAAGAAAAATCAAATCAAAAAGAGAGAAATCAAATAGGGAGAAAATCCCATTTTCACTCACATACACATTTAGCCACTTTTGCGAATCTTCAACCAAGGCCACTTTGGCTTGTGCCATTGCTTGTGAAACACTCATATATCAAAAACAAACCCTTTTGCACCAAAGAAACACAAATCAAATCAAAGAAAAATTCAAATTCAACAAACATGTGATATTGGTCAAATTGTCACTTTATATTATCTTACCCACTTTGAGCCTTTGTATTAAGCGATTTCTAAACCAAACCCTCTCAACTCTTGGCACCTCATCCAAGACCTCATCAAGGTGAACAACTTTGGTGTTGACCACTTTGACCAGATCGTTGACCATTGCTCAAATTAGTCAAGCCAAGATGCTATGTTGAATTAGATGCTAGATTCCCTCCAAATTTAGGATTTTCACAAATACTTTCCAAATCTCAAACCAATGCCACATATTGCTGCCCAACATCATTTAGAACACATCCATCACAAAATTTGGTCAAAAGTCATCACACATGAGACCTTGTTAAATAATCAAAATGATGCCATAGAGGTACAACCACTATTCCAACCACCCTCCATCACCTCACCTCTCTCTCCCTTGTGCTCATCCACACTACCTGGTGCCAAAAACCATCTAGCATGACCTCACCTAGCCTTGTCATGATCACCTTGACACAAGGACACTCCATGTCATTGCATATGTCACACACCTTTTTAACTTTGATCATATGTGCACACTCTAGACCCCTCTCACCTTGCCCACCATGCCTACTAGACTCACCTCACCCCACTTAAGCTTGCAGCACCTTGGTACACAAGAAAATTATGCACAAAGCATCAATGCCATGCCATGCCACTCCAAATGACATCACATGCCAACCCTTGTCCTCCTCCCTCTCTAGTCACCCTCACCTTGTCAAATAAGCTTCACTCACCTCACTGACCCCCACCATGCCAAGGTTGACCTCAGGAGAAGCATAGCATAGCCCATGTCACACCATGCCACTCACATGCTCACCACCATGCACCCACATGCCCTGGCCCTTTTCCCTCCCTCTCACCATGTCACCTACAGTCCCCTGGACCCTAGACACCTGCCAGACATGGTCCTTGGTGGAGGAGAGCAAAGACTTGACCACAACACTCATGCCATGTCACTTGATCACCAACCCGTGGCCACCCCTCTCTCTCTGCGTGCACACTGCATCCCATCGCGTCCCACTGCGCCACCACACTCCTCTCACCTCAGAACACCTCCTAGACACGACCGTTGACCTGCCCACGCACCAAGTGGACGCCACGACGCGACGCCCTCAAAGGACACCGACGTCGGCCTCGTCCTCGTGTGCCCTGCACACTACGTCTGCAGGCCAGCCACTGTGCACGCGTTCACCCCTCCCCAGTACCTCTCCGCTGACGCCATGGCAAGGACCAGAGCCCCATGTACTTGACGCGCCCGTGACGTCGCCCGCCATGACCTCCACGACGCGTTCCCGTCCCTGGAGCCTATATAAGCAGCCCTCCGCGCCTTGGACATCACCACACCACCCAGCAGCTTCACTCCCTCCCTCCTAAAGCCTCCCTCTCTCCCTCCTTGCCGCACACCGGCGTCCACAAGCTCATCACGGCCACCGGCGGCATCCCTCAAAAGCGCCCAGATTTTTATCACCATAGCCCCCGAGCCCTACAGAAAAGTTGTAGCCCTTGGAAATACCTTTCCAACGCAACAAACCACGCCTCAATCCGAGCTCCGAGGTGAAAGTTAGAGCCCCCGCAAGGTTGCAGAATCGCGAGGTAGGCGATGAACCAGCGCCGTCCGATCCCGATCCAGCGCACCGCGTGCGTCGCCTGCACCCGACGTGCATGCCCCATGCACGTGTGGCCCAGGCCGCCGCTGGGCCGGCCCATTTCGTTTCCCGCCCCCGTTTGAATTCAAATTGCTTTATTTCTTTTTCAGTGAAATTGCTATCAGATGCCTTGCTAAATATTTAATAACTCCAAATATACTTGGCCAAATTTTACAAATTTTATATATTTGGAAAGCTTAGGATTTTATCTACACAATGCCACTGGATTGAACCCTAGATCTATTATATAATTAAAGTGAAAAATAAACAAGTCAGGGACTTTTGTGACTTAGAATAATTATTAAAAATCAACCAAAAATGCTTTTTAGTTAATTCCAACTCCTATAATTCACATTTCACTTATACTAATTGTTCCTGCAAAAATATTCCATGCTTACTTTGAATGATCATGGCCTAGTTTAATTAAAGGACTTTATGACTATTTCTAGTCAAAGATATTGTCCAAAACTATGAATAAATCTTATGGGAGTGTTTCTCTCATTTAAATCTTGTCATGAACAATTCAAAATGAGGTAGGTACTCTGGTCATTTAGGTCTCATATGAATTGTTGATGATATTAAATCCTTACCATGTTAGGATTAAATGATATGAGGTGTTCACCTCATTTAAGTCATTTTCTCAAATGATAAGTGTGAAGAGGTTGACTTTGGTCAACCTAGGTCACATATTATTCATGAGAGAAATTAAATCTTAAGAAGATAATGAGAGGAAATTATTTCTCTAAGTAATTGAAAATAACACCTAAGTTAGTATGAGAGGAAATTATTTTTCTTAATTAATAAGAAAACACATCCACCAACTTAATAGTAATATGTGATGCTAGTTTAAGTGTGTGAACCATGTTTGTGCTTAGCTTATAAAATAGTTTGGTGTGATGATTGTGTACCTCGTATTCGTATTTTAGACGCTAGTACCGAGGAGTACCAGGAGGAGGAGGAGGTCTACTTCCAAGGAGAGGAAGACCACTTTGACCAATACGCCAACCAAGGCAAGCTATACTCTTGCAAGCTAATATTCTTGCTAAGTGCAAAGCTCTACAAGAGCAAGGCACCACCACATTTTACTTTATGCTTATTGAGCCCCTCCCAAGTTTTTACTTACAAACTTTTACTTACAAGATTTATTGCTTTGGTTTTATCAAAGTACTTTTTGATTCATGATTCACTTGGTCTAGAGTAGAACAAGATCATCAAATTTAGCCTAGAGCAATGAAAGCTAGATAGCACCCCTCATGATTAGTTGCTAGTGCTAACAAATAAAATTGACTACTCTAGATGGGAACTTGTGAAATGAAATGACTTTGAAAACCTTGGAATGATGAGTCATTCTATTGAAAGATTTTGAAGGTGAATGTGACTTGTGAATGACATGGTGAACCTTACAAAAACTGATGGTTGGGTTCGGATGCGATACCATTCCAATTTTACAAGTACCCCCACAATACCTGATATGGGTAGGGCTTAACTAGAAGTTTATGTATCTTAGTATGGGTTCCCTCTAAACAAGCATCATCGGGGTTATGCCAAGGGCTGCCTCCAAAGAAATATGAAATGATGTGAAATGACGTGATATGAGGTGAATGTCCGGCCCAAGCCCTATGCAGTTCCCAGGCTGACTGTCTGTCTTCACTGGGAGGCCAAGCTCATGGGGAGAGGTGCCTATACTAGGATATGTAAGTGAAAGGTTATGGTTGGTAGTCCGCACACGGAGTGTGATAAATCAGGGCCAGTTAACCCTGACGGATTATTGCAAATGTTGTGGCACAAGTGTACGACCTCTGCAGAGTGTAGAACTATTCGAATAGCCGCGTCCACGGTTATGGACGGTTGGAAAGGCCATACTGTTCCGTCATCAGACCATTTTAAAAATGTGACATATGACTTGTGACTTGAACTTGAAAGGTGAATGGTGAATTTGAGTTGAATCACAACAGAGTTGTGGGAATGACACTAATGTTCCCACTTGAGTTAGTTAGCAAATGAAGAGGCTTTTACTAAAGGTTTGTGAACTAAAATTGGCTTTATGCAAATAAACTTAGAGCCTAGCACCCCCTTATTATAGTTGATAGTGCTTACATTAGTATTAGTTTGCGAGTACTTTAAAGTACTCATGGCTTTGTCCCTGGCTATTCAAATGGCCAGACTTTGAAGGAGAACAACACGAGGAAGATGGACAGCAGGACGTCTACGATAACTAGGATCACTCCTGACGTCAACAGTTGCCTGTGGAATAGATGGACCACGGGCTACTTTATGTGTTTTGTAATAGGATCTCTAGATCCACTATGATGTATTAAGATTGGATCATGTGATCCTTGGTTGTAAGACGATTATGTGTTGTAATGAATGATGTGTTGTGATATCAATCTATTATGTCTCGCAAAAACAATATTCCTGGGAGTGAGCAATTCAGGGATGTCGTTAGGAATCGGTCATGTTGTGAAGGCAGTACCCCAACTATAAATGAGCTAATGAATATGCTGTCTTCTGACTTGGAAGAGGAAGATTTCAAGATATATTGGATGATGTTCTGTATTACTGCATTTCTATGTCCAACGACGTATGAGTGCGTCAGTCCTGACTACCTTTCAGCACTTGAGGGTCCTTCTGAGGAAATCTGCACGTATGATTGGTCTTCAGCAGTGTTTCAGAAACTTTCAGCTTCCATGAAAACGTTCGTTGATTGTGGTCTACAGGGTGCTCTCTGTGGTTGCTTGGTTGTTCCTCTGGTTAGTAACTCCTTTAGTTTCTCATCAGCTGCTGTTGTCATGTTATTGATTAATTCTATCTGAGTGCCTGATTTTTTTTTTGCTTTGTTGTTCTTTGTAGATGACTTACTTAGAATATCTTGATATAAAAGTCAAAGAGCTTGCTAGTGTTGTTCCAAGAATTAGCGTATGGGATTCAGTGACAGTTAGTGAATTTGAAAAACTTGACTTGGTTTCTGCGGAGGATGGAACCTATGGCGAAATACCGGTTAGTGTATTTCATTGTCTGATGATGAGCAATACATGTTTTAAAATTTTATGTTTATGTGTTGTCCCTAAACTGTGTTTTTTATTTTTCATTGTGTGTGTTATAATTAGCTGAAGGATGTGAGACGTACTCCGTTTCATCAGAGTGGGTCTTCCACTTTCTGTATTGGAGATCTGCATCCCGGTCTCGAGACGTTTCTTTGCTCCTTTGTGAAGCCTGCGATGCGTCCATTGGTACGTTTATTGTGATGTTCTGTTTTAATTGACATCTGTAGTGTAATGTTTTATAGTTCGAAGCAGTTGTCTGCAATTACTAATTTTTTGTTTTTTTTTGATTTTGCAACAGGCTGTTGATGACCTGAAAGAAATTCAGCAGGGCTTGTACTTTGAGATATTTTCTGCAATTCAGCCAATCATCAACAATAAGATTGCCAATGTTTTGCAGCTTGCGAGCCACTATAATGAACGAAGATTTTGCGCATCTGAAGATAAACAGGGTGGTTCTTGTTCAAGGCCATGGTTCAGTAATATGGCGAATTGTCTGGGTATACTCAATGATTTTGATCATATATACCGCTCGAATGGAACGGGAGATAGCCCATGTGTCGTTAGAACTCAATCAAATCAAGAAGTCTCCGTATTGAATGACCAAACATACAGCTTGCCAGAAAGCCAGAACAGGAATAAGGGTATTGCTAGTAATGCTGAGATGTGCGATGACATGTGGCGTGAGCAAATCATGCCGATTAGTCAGAATGTTTATAAACAGATTAGGTTGCTTCAACAGCTCATTCCTATTAATTGCAAATACACTCCAAATGCATTGTATAAGGAGTATCTGCTGAATCTCGAAGCGTATCTTGATCGCGTCGTGGAGGATCTTCCATCAATACTCCCATCCGAAGGAGCGTTGGATTTGCTTGTGCAGAAGGGAGTTGTTTGCAACTGTTGTGGACTTTTGAATAGTCCTCTTGCTTCTGAAACTTGCAACTGCTCGGTTGCCTTAGATACTGGTAAGAGCGCAGTTGGTGAGAGGTTAAACATTCCCTCTGTTACCCCCGTGAAGGTGCATGACAATGTTAGACAAGTTGATGCATCTGTAGGAAATGAAGCTGTCCTTGGTAAGATCGAGGTTGGTTTTCCTGAGTCCACTAGCAAAGGGAGCGGCTCAGCTGCGTGTTCTTCGGGTGCTACTACGAAAACCTGCAAGGCCGACTCTCTGGCTTGTGTTAACGCTGATAGAGTAGATTGCAAAGATGGCTCATCCGGTAATTCTAACGATCCAACAGTTGAAGTTAAACAAATTGGCAAGAAACTGGAAGTCGAAACTCAATCTTATTGCACTACAGCTGCAGAACCTGCAATCAATCCCACTGCTTTTGCTGATGAGCATGCTAAGGTTTCCACTTCTAATAATCCAGCTACTGGTCTTGAAGATTCTCTTCTACTCCCGTCTTCGAAGAGAAATTCATCTGAGTCTCTCGGTTTCCAGCATGACTCATCTGCGAAGAAACAAAAGATGTCTGTACTGGAGGAGGGTAGCTCAAAGATGGCAAGTGGAGCAGACCAAACTAGTTATATTGTTCCATGTGACCCGTTGGATGAACCTTCTGCTTGGGAAGAAATAGAAAGGATTGAGAGGACGAAAACGCTTGCAATGAAGAAATTTTCATATTCATCACCCTCAGATGTCTTGTTGGCTGAACATTTGGTGCCTGTTGGAAGTGTTTGTATGCCATCTAGTACTCAACACCAGTATCTAGACGGAGTCCCTGGTATGTCGCAGCCATCCCAACCAGGATTGTCATCTGGTTATCAGGGCATTCTCCGTGATCGAAATGGAAGAACATTCCATGGAGGGCGAAGGACTGTTAATTTCGCAGACCCTCCTGCCTCCCAAGCTATTATTTCTAACATTGATGGTTTGCACCTGTCAAATCATTCATCTTTGCAAGCAGTAAACACACCTGGAAGGACAATATCTGTGCCTGGTTTTAACACTGGGTTTGCTGGTTATAGACATGAGAGATCTATTGCTTATGAAGGGTCTTCTCTTCAGAGCTCTTACAACACTGGTCATAACAGCTCTTACAACACGCTTGGGCAGCAAAATTTTCAGAGCTCTCAAAGTGCAGGGAGGTATAATGGTAGCCAACATGACGATGAAGATGTGGGTGGGAACGCTGGTTATGTGGTTACTCCTTTTCCGGAATTCATGATTCGATCCCCACGTGTTTGTGCTACGCCGCAGTATCACCAGAGGAATTATGGTGAACAGCAGGTACGATTTAACACGAGTCTGTCACAAGGCACATATAATAGAGGATCAACAGCAGGGCTTTCACAAAGTCAACCTTTGCATCATGGAAACCATCGCCCCTTCCTCTCAATTAGAGATTCGACGCAGGCTGAGATTGATATGATGGAGTGGGTGCGAAAGTATTTACCAGCGCAATTTGGTAGAAGGTATCCTACTATTTCATGCCACTGGTTTTCCATTTTATTTAATCATTTTAAATAATCTTTTTGCTGTGTTGTGATTTTGTTTCGTTGTGCAGCCCAAGAATTGTTGAGACAAGGGGAAGATGGGCCACTCACAGAAATTTTGGGTTGTCAATGCAACCTGGTGGTTATGTTCATGACTACGTTATGAATGTATTTGCTGCCACTGTAATGGAAGAGCAGTATGACAACAGTGTCTTCCTTAATCAACAGCGTCCCCAGTGCCTAAAGTACATAATGTACAGTGAGAGTGTAGTAAGTTTTTACTATTTCTTTTTTGTTTATTAAATATGGATATTTTTCTACTTTTTTTATGGATAATTGTTTGGCAGAATGGTAAAATCAGTTTTTTTTTCTCTCTACTTTGCTAGAGGGCATTCAGGGAATTGGGTGCTGATCCGAACGCACTGAAGAATTACATTATGGAGCCTAATTTACCCTGTAGGATATATCACTTTGATGTTGTGAGTATTTTGTTTTGTATGATATTTGTATCTTGAATATATATATTGTCTAGTATGCCAAAAGTTTTCCTTTTATGTTTTATAATTGAATTTGGTTTCAACTGCTATTTCAACTCTTTTGCAACTATTTGATTTTTTGTATTTTAAAAATTACATTTGTCCTTTTAATTTTATTTTTTAGCTATTTTTAAAAATTTGGTTGTTTTTCAGGTAATTCTTCCTGTTAGAGATAATCACTTTTGGATTGTGGTTGTCGCTAATTTCGCCCGACTGCGGTTTGAGACATATTGTCCTTATTATGATGCTACTGTAGCAGAAAATATTGCAATGACTGTTATTGATAACTTCAAGAAGGCTTATACAGCAGCATATTACTCTGAGCGTTATGATATTTATAACTTTCAGGTGATGCCTGCCCAAACGGAAATCTATCAAGAGAAACAAAAGAGAAACAGATTCGTACTCCTCTTGGTTCCTACGTGTACTCGTCTCTACGGGGGTACTTCCCAGTTTTAACATACCTGCGTAGACAAAACGGAAATCTATCAAGAGAAACAAACAGAGAAACAACGACCTTCGTACTCCTCTTGGTTCCTACGCTGTACTCATCTCTACGGCGGGGATGTACTTCCCAGCCCTTGGAACATGTACCTGCGTTAGACAAAACGGAAATCTATCAAGAGAAACAAACAGAGAAACAACGACTTTCGTACTCCTCTTGGTTCCTACGTTGTACTCGTCTCTAAGGCGTGGATGTACTTCACAACGATTGGAACATGTACCTGCGCTAGACAAAACGGAAATCTATCAAGAGAAACAAACAGAGAAACAACGACCTTCGTACTCCTCTTGGTTCCTACGCTGTACTCGTCTCTACGGCGGGGATGTACTTCACAACCCTCGGAACATGTACCTGCGCTAGACAAAACGGAAATCTATCAAGAGAAACAAACAGAGAAACAACGGCCTTCGTACTCCTCTTGGTTCCTACGCTGTACTCGTCTCTACGGCGGGGATGTACTTCCCAGCCCTTGGAACATGTACCTGCGTTAGACAAAACGGAAATCTATCAAGAGAAACAAACAGAGAAACAACGACCTTCGTACTCCTCTTGGTTCCTACGCTGTACTCGTCTCTAAGGCGTGGATGTACTTCACAACGATTGGAACATGTACCTGCGCTAGACAAAACGGAAATCTATCAAGAGAAACAAACAGAGAAACAACGACCTTCGTACTCCTCTTGGTTCCTACGCTGTACTCGTCTCTACGGCGGGGATGTACTTCACAACCATTGGAACATGTACCTGCGCTAGACAAAACGGAAATCTATCAAGAGAAACAAACAGAGAAACAACGACCTTCGTACTCCTCTTGGTTCCTACGCTGTACTCGTCTCTACGGCGGGGATGTACTTCACAGCCCTCGGAACATGTACCTGCGCTAGACAAAACGGAAAATCTATCAAGAGAAACAAACAGAGAAACAACGACCTTCGTACTCCTCTTGGTTCCTACGCTGTACTCATCTCTACGGCGGGGATGTACTTCCCAGCCCTTGGAACATGTACCTGCGTTAGACAAAACGGAAATCTATCAAGAGAAACAAACAGAGAAACAACGACCTTCGTACTCCTCTTGGTTCCTACGCTGTACTCGTCTCTACGGCGGGGATGTACTTCACAACCCTCGGAACATGTACCTGCGCTAGACAAAACGGAAAATCTATCAAGAGAAACAAACAGAGAAACAACGGCCTTCGTACTCCTCTTGGTTCCTACGCTGTACTCGTCTCTAAGGCGGGGATGTACTTCACAACGATTGGTAAAGAAAAATATCCAGAGAAACAAACAGAAAATCAAACGGAAATATTTCCAGACAATAAAAGAGAAAACGGAAATCTTTCCAGACAATAAAAGAGAAAATCAAACGAAAATATTTCCAAAGGAAAAAAATAGAAAAAAAAACAATAGTTTGATGCGCCGAAGGCGCCTTGATACGAGGCGAAGCCGAGCCGTAGCACTCGCTTCGACGTATGGGGGTAACGACAAACGGGGACAACGACATATGTTTGCCATTCATTATGTTTATTAATGTTTGATGCGCCGAAGGCGCCTTGATACGAGGCGAAGCCGAGCCGTAGCACTCGCTTCGACATATGGGGGTAACGACAAACGGGGACAACGACATATGTTTGCCATTCATTATGTTTATTAATGTTTGATGCGCCGAAGGCGCCTTGATACGAGGCGAAGCCGAGCCGTAGCACTCGCTTCGACGTATGTCATCTTGTAGCACTCTGTTGGAATTTAAAAAAAATGTTATTTGAAAGTGCTACCTCCCTCCCATTAATTCCCCAGAAAACTCACAGCCCGGAAATACAAAGGGAAAAAGCCAAAAAGGAAGTCCCGCCCAATTTTTTGAAAACGTACAGCGCGCGTAAAGGGAAAAAGAAGCGTAACGGGTCCGCATATTGTTAACGGGTCTACCGGAGCGCAAAGGGAAAAAACCAAACCCGGAAAACGATTCGCGTCTTTTCCCGGGGACACGTTCCGCGCGCGACACGTGTAGTCGCGAGAGCACGCGCGCGGGATGGGTTTTTCCCTTCTCAAAGGTCGGTCTCTAGGTAGTGGTACCCAAGAAGAAATGGAAAAAAGAAAAACAGAGAATGGGCCGGCGGTAGTACCGGGCCCGGTACCGGCCTGGTACCGTAACTGAGTTAAGGTACTACCGGCCTGGTACCGGCCTGGTACCGCTGAGTATCCAGTAAGCAAAAACCGCATGGGCGGTACTTGGTCCGGTACCACCAGCTGTAGTACCGCCCGACCCAAAACGCTTTTTTCTTTTTCTTTTTCAAATATGATGCACTCTAAAAATCATATCTTGAGCTAGGAGACTCGGAATTACATGAGACCAGTTTTGTTGGAAAGAGGGCGACAAGAGCTACCTTCTCACATGATAAAATCATGGAAAAGAGTGAGTGATAATTTTCCCATGGTCATAGAGGTGTAACCTCTCAATACGGTATATCGGGAAAATCATCACTCTCGCCTATGCAATATGTGATGCAACCGAAATCCGTTTCATGCATAAGAACCAAGAAGATCCAAGAACACGATGCAATGCATGCAAGGTTTGAGCTCTCTCCGATGATGCGACTTTCACTATCCTATCGAGCACAAACCTAGTCCTTGCGCGTTCTTCTCGAGTCGGCAAGCTCCGTCTTCATACTCTTCATGATTGTACATGCCACCGTCTTCCTTCAACATACATGCCACCGTCTTCATCCATCTTCAACGCCGTCTTCTCTCTTCATCTTCTACGCCGTCTTCTCTCTTCATCTTCAACACCGTCTTCGTCATTGTACTCCGTCTTCTCCATCTTACAACCTTGAGTCCGACATGGCTATGGACTTGACCTAAGATTGATTCTCAAAGCAACCGTTAGGGATTTTCATCAATTACCAAAACCACACATGGGCAATGGAATGTTCTTTCAAAACTAGTCTCGACGAGCTTGTAGTAGGCGAGCCTCCGAAAGATCCTCGGGATCTATATGACATTCCTCAACTCCCAAGCGTTGCATTTCAGACATTTGAAGAACTGCTGGAGTTGAAGCCTTAGGCACAGTCGAAGCATTGCGATGAGTATTGGGAATGCCTGGGTGAAGATATCCATCATTGGAGCTGCGAGTGCTGCGACGCACCAGGTTATCAACCTTTGGAGTCTCAGTTTTGCGAGAGCGACCACGTGGGCGAGTTGTCCTAGCCACCTCCTTATCACCCAACTGATCCACTGCATCCGATCCAGTTTCAGTGGAAAAAGGATCCAAACTGGAGCTCCCAGCAGAAGCACAAACCTGCAACAGATCAGCATCACTTGTGGAAACAAAGCCCAGTGGGAGATTGGCCATTGTGGAACAGTCAGGAAGTTCAATAACAGATTCAGGAACAATATGTTCAGAGCCAAGATCAGCCAAAACATTAACTAAACCAACTTCAGTAGTTGAGAGCTCTTGCATCACAGAAAACATAGACTCCTCAACCTCAGGAAGCCCGTAAGTAGACTCCACTGGACCCAAATAATTTGGACCGTCAAAAACCTTCTCAGCATCAGATTCAAAATTGTGATCACTCAGCCCCACTTGAGTATCAGAAGGAAAGCACAACCCAGACTCACTCAGCTTGATATTCTCCAAGAACATAGGCAAAGGTAAATAGGGAACACCATCTAGATTAGGAAAAACAAGGACGGAGTCCACCATATTGTGAGAAGCCATCATATAAGCCGGTATCCTCACAAAATCAGTTTCACAAGGACGCTCATCATGCTGGGGAACCGTAGCATCAACACTATTATCAACTGGGGAATATGGTTGGGGTAGAACTATTTGCTTCCTCCTCCAAACTTTTTTAGTACGGCAGTTTTTAACTGAGTGACCTTAGGCATCACATCGAGAGCACTTAACCATGACCCAAACCTTTTTGGGTTTACTTACTATCATAGCAGTAGCAGTAGTTCGGGGAGTGCATGACTTACATATAGAACCCAAATAATGGCATTCGTAACATCTAATACCTGGGCATTCATTTGCCAAATGGCCAGAAAGGCTGCAGGAGCTGCATCGATTCAGTCGCTTGAAAATATACTCCGATGGCGGTACAGCGCGAATGTTAAGAGCATATCCAATATCCTTATCAGAATAATTAGCCTGACGGCTGACGCTGATCCAGGACATGAAGAAGGAGATCCGGATCAAATTTCTCAAAGTACTCTTTTTCAAAAGAAGTTCCCACAAACTGCGCTCCAGAGACGAACGGCTTAATCTGATCCATCGCACAAGAAAAGGACCCAAAGCATAATCTTGCTGGCAGCAACAACTCTGATGGATCCCGAGGAGAAACCAACCGCTCATTGGAAATACCATCATTATTCACCACAGGAGAAAACCCAAACTTTGACAGGCTGAATCCATCGACCGATCCAACGCGGCGCTTTTCTCGAGGACATGCAGATTAGGTCTAACTAGCAAGGCAACGCTAATAACAACATCCTGAAGCAACCATTGACGGTGAATTTGGTGTTGATGCGTAGTGGAGGTGGCTCGACGAGAGTGGCCTGACATATGTTTGCAACAAGCGTGGGTTGCAGACATAGTTTAAAATAGCTGGCTATCTCATTTAGCCGCGATTTTTTAGAGGCTATAGCCGGGTTATAGCAGGCTATTCCATTTAGCCTTCTTTTTCCAAAATTTGAAATATTTCAGTCATATCATACCAAAAGAAGAGGAAATTATGACTCAAATACGATTCGAGATACAACTTATTCAACTATTCAAGGTAAATAAGTATTCAATTATTCAACTCACAAGTTTTATCTAATTATATTAAACGCAAATTTGGAAAACAAGAAATAAGAAAGAAAATAGAAGAGAATTTCAAAATACATGAGGTTTAGCGGCCAAATTAGAGGCTAAATAGAGGGCTATAGCCGGCTATTAGCGATTTTTTCTCGTTTAGCCTATAAATGGTATAGCCGTAGCGGCAGGTCTTTCGACAGGTTATAGCCAGGCTATATAGCCGGCTATTTAAAACTTTATGCAGGAGAGCTGGTTTGGTAGGGAGCCTACTATTTTAGTAACAAAGATGCAGTCTGATAACCAAATAGTTTGCATTCACGAAAGGAGAACGAGTAGGAGCATGAAGAGGCCGTACCATCTGTTATACGTTGCGGAATTGCTCCACACACGACAATCTTGTACGATCTCTGTCCGATAATGCTTCTTCACAGTGCTAATTAATCATCACACCTCAGTCGCTGCCCTATGCAAGTCCTGGCCTTGGCTTATTTCCGTTGAGTTCTTTTGTCTGCACAAAGCTGATGGATTGACAAGCTATCGACTTCTCATGGAACATACAGACTTACATAGCAATGTTAGGGCATCTTCAAAACGTCCGCTGAGCGACCGTCGCGTCGCCAAAAAATGCGTCTCGGGCGCGCTAGCAAGCGCCACTGCGTCGGTTCAGCAGTCTGCGCCACGTTAATGGTGATGCCTCGCCTGCCGAGCGGCCGCCGTCCACCTCCACCAACACAGTAATGGCGACGACACGCCACAAGCTCCACCGTAGCGCCGCAGCCGCGAGGAAGTCCATGGCGGGTCCTGGTGGCCGGCGAGGCGGTCGAGGCCGCGGGCCTAGGCGCCCCGGGGGCCGGGGCAGGGGCCGCTGTGGTGGAGCAGCTACGGCCCCACGCTCGCTGTCGCCGCGTCCTCCTCGTCTTCACAGGAGGAGCGCTGCTTCTAGTTCCTCCTTCGCATCGACGACGACCTACTCGGCATCAAGTGGCTCCCGGACAAGTGTTCGTCGATGGCGTCGAGCCGGCCCAGTTGCAGCTACGGGAGGCCAGATGCAACTTCTGCCGGTGGCCTATCGAGGTCTTGTTCAACGGGCAGGGCAAGATGTACCTGCACACGGGGTGGGACAAGTTCGCCCGCGACCTCGCGCTCGAGCCCGGCTACCAGCTCACTTTCCTCTACGACAGGGACGGCGAAATGCGTCGCGCCATTGGAGATGCCCTTATGCTAATCTGTCGAGCATCTACACCGGCGCTCTCCAAATATGTGTCGGCGCGCTGGCAGGGCACTATCATTGCGTCAGGGCCGGCGGACCTAGCGACCTCGACGTCGCGCCCTCCTGGAAGACGCGACGCCACTCGGGCTGGTCGACGCCCACTTCGGTGGCACTCCGCCGGTGACGCTAGGGCTTCTGCGCCAGAGCATTGAAGGCGAGGCGTGCCAGTAGCTCCGCTAGGATCTCACCGATGACGAGGAGGCTGGCGACCACTAGTGCCGCACATGCCATGGGAGATGACGGAGGTCGTCGACCTCACCGACAACGACTAGACACCACTAGACTTCGTTGTGTTGTTAGATTTCGTATGTTTTGTTTTGCAAACTATGTATCTCTATCTCATCAATGAAAAATAATAATAAAATATGTTGAACTGTACCCGATGCAAACGGACGCGTACGGTCATTTGTATCGTCTGAAATATATCAAACCGCTGGAGATGCCCTTAGAGTCACAACGAAGGAAGAATGCAGATGAAGAAGATGGATTTTTGTCTTGAGCTATGAGGTTTGGATTGGGGCTGGCCTGGATTTTCGAGTAGACACACAGGGTAGCCCAGATCGTACGACTATCGGATGTAAAATGTCGTGTGTATAGCAGCGCTCTATACATTGCTAGACTGATTGTAGAGCAGAACGAAATCGACAACACCAGCCATCTGCTACGTGCTATCAACTGCGCTGCATCCCATAACCACGGCACAGTACCCTGACGAATAATGGAAAAGTTTTGTTTATAAGGCATAACGAAGGAGTAGTACACCGATAATTTATGAACAGTGGAAAATTACTGTGAAGAAGAAAGCTAGCAAATTTCGAAGGATCGTAAGATGGGATGCGGCGGTCACAATGGAAAATTCAACTGTTATTATCAATCGCATCAAATAGCCATAATAATAAACACATCACTATATGGCCGCCCATGTCAAGATCGATCCATCCATTCATTGGTTCCTCTATTTCTGTTCAAAGGGGAACAGATTCTGTGGACGTGGACGGGGCCATGGGGTCATGTATTTTTCCCTTTTGTTCTCAGGCGGAGCTCGTCGGCCTTAGCGCGCGGCATGCGCGCAAGTCCCCATCCCCGCGGTCTCTCGTCGCTCCTCTGCTTCTGGTCCCCGTGTCTCTCATCTCCTCTACGTTCGTATGCTTCCTCGCTCTGATCCAGAATAGACCGCGGGAAGGAGGGCGAACGGCCAGGGCGTTCGATTAGGGCTAGGTGACCAATGTGGTCGCGTACGACAGGCCAGCGCGAAACCGGGTGGGAAGTGCACCTCCCGCTGGCACCGCAAGTCGTCGTTCCCCTCCTAGCACGGAGTCGATCAGGCCGTTCGTGACGCGCTCCGCCCACGTGTTTTTTTTTTTTTTGAGAACGCTCCGCCCACGTGTTGATCAGCCCAACTGCTCCATTGGCGTCGCCGCGGAAATCGATGGTGGACGCCTCGGCCTTGTACGCGCCGTCGACCACGGGCCACGGCCTCGTGGAAGCCGTGCTTGAGCTGGCACAATAGGTCGCTCCAGACGCCACACGCGAACGCGACGAGCGGACCGCCGGAGCCAGTCTCGTAGCGCATCACCCGCCGCGCGGGCGACGAACTTGTCGAGCTCTTGGCGGGACCGCGTGCCGAGGACAAGGAGGATCTCCTCCAGGGTGGCGCCGCGGGCTCCAGCGGCCACCAGCGCGAGCGCGGTGTAGATGGACAGCCGCGAGAAGACCAGGTTATTTTTTGCGTGCTCGTCCGCGAGGCGTCGCGCGAGGCCGGCGGAGAGCGCCGCCAGTCCTTGGCTGGAAGAGGGTCCGCCGGCAGACTGCATGGCAGGCCCGGCCCAAACTTCGGCGACCTTGCTCGGGAGGTCATGGCAGGTTTCGTGATCTTCGGCGATTAGACACGCTGATTACGTACTGATTAAGTACTGTTCTGCTTTGAGGGCAAGTTAGATATGAAAATATATACACGCTGAAACAACCCACGATCTCTACCGGTTTACGTCCCCAACTCGTCGTAGAGTTTGTGACCGGTGCTCTTTTTTTTTTAGTGGCTCGGACAAGATTACAAGAAGAGGCTGAAGGACGTACGACGTAGTACCTGATCCCAATTTAAGCGTGCGTTTGGTTGGTGACTAAAAGAGGGATGGGATGGGATCATCCACTTTACGGTAGTGTTTGGTTATACCTGGGGTGGATTGAACCGTCCACCAGAGGAGAATATTCCATAGAAACGGTGGATCAACTGATCCGCCAAAATCGGCCGGACCTCTTCATCCACATTTTGCTAATTGGTGAACCGGCTTCTAATCGCTTGCTAGCCTTTCCCTGCCACCCGAGCTGCGCCGCCAGCTTGCTTGCCACGCCGCTGAGCACCGTGTCCCAACCCCGCCGCCTGAGCAGATCCGTCCCAAGCTCCGGCTCGAGCTCCGCCTGATCCCCTCCGCCCCGAGTTGGTAGCTCCCTGCCGCAGGCCTGCCCACTTCCTGGACTTGGAGGACGTGCGCTTCCTGGAGCTCCCGCTGCTGCTCCCAAGGAGGACCTCGTCCGCCCAGGGCGCCATGGTGGTGCAGCTCGGTGGCGGCCATGGCAGCCGCGCGCTGGGGAATTTCGGGATCGAGCGAGGAAGACAAGAAGCTGGAGCTCGGTCGGCGGCATGGTACACGGGCACCCCGAATTGGGTGGACGACGTGCCGGCGCACGTACTTCAATTCGCCGGCGAGCAGGCGGCGCTCGCATGGGAGGCTCCATCGATTCCGTCGCTCTTCTCGTTGGGAGCCTGTGGGCTTTGTTATGGGCCGATAAAGGGAGGGAATAGCCCGTTAACCACCTGTAATGACCTATTAACAAATTATTAAGCTAAACACATTCCGTACTTCCATCCCATCCCTCTGAAATCCGCCGAACCAAACAGAAAGTGGGATCGTGCCAATAGGAACCATCCCATCCACAAAAACGTGGACCATCCATCCCATGCACATTGATCCATCAACCAAACGCACGCTAATACTGAGGACGTACACGGATCGGTCTCTGCTACATGAAATTTGCTCGATCCTCAATCGGCTTTTTTACGGACGAAGTAGACGGACCAATCCGGTACCGGTTTGTTTAACGGATGAAAATTTGCTCCGGTTTTTTGACCTACCAACACCATCGATCCGTAACTTATTAGTAGACAAAAGTACAGGACTAAGTTGGGCGACCTCCAAAATCTCCTCATTAGATCTCCAAATATTAGGAGAGCAATGAATAAAACCTGAATCTTGAGGATTAGAGCCTCGAAATAGGCAGAAGTGACAGACAAAATCTGGCCACACCCGATCCCGAAGATCATAAATGAAATGTCCAACTTTGCTAGAGGCCACAGGAAACCTAAAACGTCGATCGCTTTGTTGGAACACATTGAAACCCTTGCGATCTCCACCGATGCAACATTGGAGGGCCAATCCCACTGATTCTTCAGTGAGAGGGAAGGACGCCGACGAGAAAGACACGACCAGAAAAAATTCTTTGGCGGAAGGGGAAGGAGAGAAATTGACCGAAGATCCAAAATGTCTACGAACCTGAGCAGCCACCGCTAGGCCAGGAGAGAAATCCCAATGCAGGAGAGCTTCCATGGAGATCTAGATCTAGTAGCCATGGCTACCGCCGGCTAGGGGGAGGGAGGGAGAGGAACGTGGGTTTTCCATCGTCTGTAGTATAACACAACCAATGTCCATGAGTTATCCATTATGCATAGTCGATAGGGCAAAGCTAGAGTTGGCTTAAGAATTGAATGCAAACTGATCAT
>JAUUTY010001690.1:0-20000 GCA_030979885.1 Lolium multiflorum
CAAGGAATGAGCGGAAAAGTGTAAGAAGCCCTTAAGCAAGGGTGCTCGGTGTCACACTAACACAAGAAGAGATCAAAGCTTTGGTTGCAAACGAAGAGACAACAAGATTCACACGCGGCCTCTCTTCTCTTTTTCTCTCTTTTGCTTAAAAGCTTTTTCTCTTTTGTATTTGGTGGCACTTGCACTCTTTTGTATCTATGGTGGCACTTTGTACACTTTGGTATGTATGATGGCACTTGCACTCTTTTTGTGCTTTTCTTTCTTTTCTCACTCTATGTTAGCGTTAGCTCGCTTTTGCTATTTTGCCACACGAGTTTTGCTTAGAAGCTTGACTCCACACTACACACACACCTCACAATCGGGGCCACGTGCAATGTCTCGCAACACTCAATAAGCAATGCTCGATAGGATAGATCGCAAAAGAAGAGGGGTTACAAGGGAATGCAAGTTATACCTAAGATGTTAGGCGGTGATGAACACACAACTTGCGATGATGGCGGTGATGTCAAGAGTACGGTTGCAAGTCCGGGGTGCCTCGGATGTCGTCGCTTGCTTCGGAGCTGCGGGTTAGTGTCACAAACAAGGCACTCAAACCGGAACAAGCAAACACAAGTTAGCGGAAGAAATGGGTCAAAGTAGCTCGGCGGTGGTGGCGGTGGTATGCCGGTGGTGGGTGGTGTCGATGCTCTTGCGGATGCGGTGGTGGTGGTGGGGCCGCGGCGGTGTTTACCCGTGGGATGGAGGGTGGCGGTGCTTGCCGGCGATGGGGAGGAGTGGCGGTGGTCGGCGGTGGTGGTGGTGTGGTGGCGCCCGCCCGGTCGGGCGGGCCCCGGCGACCGGTCACGGTCGGCCGGGTTGGCGCCCGGTCTGGTCCGGTCACCGGATTTCTCAACTGCACGTGTTCTTGAGCCAAATCGTCCAAATCGACCCAAATCGAAGGAAAACGATGGAATTGGGGGCTAGAAAGTGGGGGAAATAGTAGATCAAGCACCTCAACACCAAATCCATGGACCAAAACCACTCAAAACGCAACCAAATCGCAGATCCATCCAAAGGCAATTTAGGGCTATTTTTGGGGATTTTTGGGGAAATTTTTAGAGACGAAATTGGGTGGGTGGGGGGTCAAATCCGCGGAAACCAAAGGCTGCTGATACCATATGATGAGGTCTAAGACCCCGTTTGTGGCCCGATCTCGCGAATGACCCAAGATCCAAAGGGGAAAGAGAGGGAGAGGTGGAAGAACACGAAGAACGCGAAGAACACACGCACACCAACCCGATACAATCGATACTTACCCTCGTGGCTCGATGGACCACGCCAATAGAATCAACCCGGGAGAGACGCGAGGTAGAATCCCGGAGTGAGAGATCGGTGTTGGGGACGGAGACCGGTGAGGGAGAGAGAGTGGGCTACACTAGAATCTCACTCACAAATATCCCATCATCCAACAAGAGGTGCCTTGATACAAAGGGGATGAAACCCTAGGGAGACAAAGCTCAAAGTCATGTTTAAGCCTAAATCTTGTCTAACCAGCTATGGGGGCGAGCTGGGGTCTTATATAGGCATACAAGGCGACCTGGCGAAAAGGTACATTGGTGGGTCAAACCCGGAATTTGGTGGGGGCTCGTCGGGTCCGGTCTGGGGCCGGTCAGACCGGACCTGGGACCGGGCGGTCCGGTTGTGGAGCCGGTCGACCGGTCGCCAACCGGGCAGGTCGGTCTGGGGCCCGGTCGGACCGGTCTGGGCCGGCTGGTCCTCCTCCTCCCTCTTCCTTCTCTTCTTCTTCTTCTTCCTTCTTCTCTTGCACCATGGTGAATGGCTCCTCTTCCCTTCCCTAGCTCCTTGCACCATGGAAGGTCCTCCTCTCCGGTCCTTCGAGATTGATACCTAATGACATAGAGATATAGGCATGAGGTAGCAATCCGTCCAAGGTTGTGTCGAGTTCAAGTGTATAAAGGAGTGAGTTCACCTTATCATGTATGGTTTTGGCCCGAGCTCGTGCCATTGGCCTACGAGGAAGGTTTGACGGTCTTGAGGCGGAGGTGTCCGAAAGCCACCCCGCATCACTGTCGAGCGGTAAAACTAGTCTCTTCTGGGGAAGTTCCTAGTCACGTATATCGATAGGCTGTGTCTATGGTTGGGAACAAGCACACTGTACGCTATGTGGACTCGGAGTAACAAAACTGACACCAGAAGATAAACTAGATGAAAGAGAAAACACAAACCCTAACAATTCTACTAGAAGAAAGATAAAGTTACGCAAAAACAACTACGAAAAGCAACTAAAACTCGAAATTAGTGCAATCTAAGGCTATGGCAAACCCTAACCCTAACTTTTTATGGCTTTTTCTGTATAGGAAACACTCACAACTCAACTATGGGGTGGATTGTGGATGGCTTACCGAGGAAACGCTGAAATCTGATACCAAGATGATAAGGGGTTGCCCGATCTTCTCAGTAAGCTACGTGATGAGATCTGAGATCCCGGATGTGGCCCGATCTCGCGATTCGACCCAAGAACCAAGGGGGAGAGGTGGGAGAGCGCGAGGAACACGAGGAACACGAAGAACACCGGTACTCACGCACGCACACCAACCCGATACACCCGATACTTACCCCCGTGACTCGGTAGATCACGCCAATAGAATCTCCAAGGAAGAGGCACGCGGCAGAATTCCCGGAGAGAGATTGGTGTTGGAGAGAAGGGGATTGATAAGGGAGAGAGAGTGCCTTGCACTAGAATCTCACTTAGCAATTCACAAATCAACAACAAGAGTGCCTTGATTACAGAGGGATGATACCCAAGGGAGACTAAGCTCAAAGGTAGGTTTGAGTTCTAAACAAGTCTGAAAAGTAAAGGAGGGGTTCCAGCTACTTATATAGGCACACATGGCCAGCAAGGGCGAACAGGTACGCGAATGGATAAGTTAAGGCAGTTTGGTGGGGTATTCAGTCGGATCCGGTGTCGTCGAGACCGGGCCTGTGACCGGGCTGTCCGGCCAGTCCGGTCTGACCGGGCTGTGACCGGGCTGTCCGGTCATGGGTCCGGTCGACCGGTCGCCAACCGGGAATCTGCGAAGAATCCGGTCCTGGGTCCGGTCGTCGTCCGGTACGAGGGAGCTGGCCCGGTTTGCGCCCGGTTGACCGGGCCTGTGGCCGGGGCGTCCGGTTGTGGGTCCGGTCTGACCGGGTCCTGGACCGGCCAGCGTCCGTCTCTTCCTTGGAGCTCTTCGGGCGACGTCGGCTTCGGCTTCATGATCATCTCCATGTCCAGCTGCTTCTCTCCTTCCCTTGACATTGGCTTGTCCTCCTCTCCGGGGTCTTGATGTGCCTTGTACCTAATGACACATAGCATTTCGGCATGAGGTAGCATTCCATCCAATGGGGTATCGAGGTCGAGGGTAGTGAGGAGCGAGTTCACCTTGTCATGTATCGCTTTAGCTCGAGCCCTTGTCATTGGTCCACTTGGGGGACTTGTTGGTCTTGGTGAGGAGGTGTCCGAAGGCCACCCCGCATCATCTCCCCCCCTTGGGAGAGAGTCGTCCTCGACTCTTGTTCCTCCTCATCTCCATGATAGGGTGAGAGATCCGAGATGTTGAAAGTGTTGCTCACCAAGTACTTGGATGTTGGTATGTCGATGACGTAGGCGTTGTTGTTGATGCGCTTGAGGACCTTGAAAGGCCCATCTCCTCTTGGCTTGAGCTTGGAGTTGCGTTCTTGCGGGAACCTTTCTTTCCTTAGGTGGATCCAAACGAGGTCTCCTTCTTCAAACACGCGTTCCTTTTTCTTGGCGTTGAGGCGGTTAGCTTGGCGAAGTACATGCTCTTGTATGGTTGCTCTTGTCTCTTCATGTAGTTTCTTCATGGCGGTGGTGCGCTCGTCGAAGTCCATGTTCGTCCTTTCATGAAGAGGTAGTGGGAGGATGTCGAGTGCCGTTGGAGGTTCGAATCCATAGACGATCATGAAGGGACTCCGTGAAGTTGTGGAGTGCTTGGCTCGATTGTAGGCGAACTCCGCATGGGGTAGGCAATCTTCCCATGACTTCAAATTTGTCTTCACAAGTGTGCGGAGAAGTGTGGAGAGGCTTCGATTGACCACTTCGGTTTGTCCATCGGTTTGAGGGTGCGAGGACGATGAGAACAAGAGCTTCACTCCAAACTTCGCCATGAGCGACTTCCATAGGTAACTCATAAACTTGACGTCTCGATCCGACACAATGCTTGCCGGTATTCCATGTAGGCGAACCACTTCCCTGAAAAACAATGAAGCAATGTGTGAAGCATCATCGCTCTTATGACATGGTATGAAATGAGCCATTTTAGAGAACCTATCCACTACCACAAATATTGAGTCATGACCATGTTTTGTGCGTGGTAAGCCAAGTACAAAGTCCATGCTTATGTCCGACCAAGGTGCATATGGAATGGGTAAAGGCATGTAAAGACCATAGGGATTGGATGTAGACTTAGCTTGTAAGCATGTTGTACACCGTCGGCAAAGGCGTTCCACGTCGCGGTACATTCTTGGCCAATAGTAGTGGGTTGAGAGCATGGCATATGTCTTCTCTCGTCCAAAGTGACCCATAAGACCACCTCCATGTGACTCTTGCAAAAGCAACTTACGAAGAGAAGACTCGGGAATGCAAATCTTGTTAGCTTTAAACAAGTAGCCATCATGCAAATAGAAATCATCAAAACCTCGGTCAACGGAACACTTGGCAAAGATTGGTCCAAAGAAAGAGTCGGATGGGTAAAGTTCTTTGATCTCCTCAAGACCCAAAATGTGAAACTCCAAGCGGGTGAGTAGAAGAGTATTCTTGCGGGAAAGTGCATCCGCAACCACATTTTCCTTGCCCTTTTTGTATTTGATTACATAAGGGAAGGACTCTATGAACTCAACCCACTTAGCATGTCTCTTGTTCAAATTGTGTTGACTTTTCAAATACTTCAAGGACTCATGATCCGAATGGATAACAAACTCTTTTGGCCAAAGGTAATGTTGCCAAACTTCAAGAACACGAACCAAAGCATAAAGCTCCTTGTCATATATAGGATAGTTGAGGCGTGCGCCATCCAACTTCTCGCTATAGTATGCCACGGGTTTTCCATTTTGCATGAGGACACCACCAATTCCAAGGCCACTCGCATCACATTCTATCTCAAATGTTTGAGCGAAATCGGGAAGAACAAGTAATGGTGCCTCGGTGAGTCTCTTTTTCAATTCATCAAAAGCGTTTTGTTGTGCTTTGCCCCAAACAAACGGAACATTCTTTTTAGTAAGCTCATTTAAAGGGCAAGCGATGGTGCTAAAATCTTTCACAAAGCGGCGGTAGAAACCGGCGAGTCCATGAAAACTCCGAACTTGACCAACATTTGTGGGAGTGGGCCAATTGTGGATGGCCTCAATCTTGGAAGAATCAACTTCAATCCCGTTGGCGGAAACCACAAAACCAAGAAAAACCAATTTGTTTTGAGCAAAGTTGCATTTTGGGAGGTTGGCAAAGAGCTTCTCGTGGCGCAATATGCATAAGACTTCTCTCACATGTTGAACATGGTCCTCGAGATTTTTGCTATAGATGAGAATGTCATCAAAGTAAACAACCACGCTCTTGCCAATGAGAGGTCGCAAAATGTGATTCATAAGACGCATGAAAGTCGAAGGAGCATTTGAAAGACCAAATGGCATGACGAGCCATTCATATAGACCAAGCTTGGTCTTGAATGCCGTCTTCCATTCATCACCAATTGCCATGCGAATTTGGTGGTAGCCACTACGCAAATCAACCTTAGAGAAAATGGTGGCACCACTCAATTCATCAAGCATGTCGTCTAAACGCGGAATGGGATGGCGATAACGGACGGTAATGGCATTGATGGGTCGACAATCCATACACATCCGTTGCGTCTCATCCGGTTTAGGCACAAGAATGACGGGAACGGCACAAGGGCTAAGGCTTTCTCGGACGTACCCTTTAGCGAGGAGGTCTTGTATTTGGCGTTGTATCTCCTTGGTATCTTCGGGGTTGGTGCGGTAGGCGGCGCGGTTTGGTAGGGGAGCGCCGGGTATGAGGTCGATGCGATGCTCGATGCCCCGAAGCGGTGGTAGTCCATGAGGTAGCTCGTCGGGGAAGACGTCTTGGAACTCCTTCAAAAGAGACAACAAAGACGAAGGAATGTTGGATAAGTCGTTAGTCTCCGACGAGAGGCCCTTGCAAATGAGCACGTAGTGTATGGTGGTGGATGGGTTGTCTTTCACTTCTCTCCACTCGCTTTTGGTGGCTAGGAGGACACTCTTTCTCTCACTCATATGTGGGTGGTGGCGCTCACTCTCTTTTTGGTGGGTAGCTCCCTCTCCTCTCAACTCACTATGGTGGGTGTTGTGTTGTGCCCTCGCTAAAGCCTTCGCATTGTCGGCGATGATTTGGCTAGGAGTCATTGGGCGAAGCTCGAACTTCTTGTCCTTGACCTTGAAGGTGTATGCATTGGAGTAACCATCATGTATGGCCTTCTTGTCAAATTGCCATGGGCGGCCAAGCAACATGTGGCACACGGTCATAGGCACCACGTCACACTCGACGGTGTCTTCATAGGGTCCTATCTTGAAGTTGACGGTGACGGTGTGTTGAATCTTGACATTGCCCTTGTCACTCAACCATTGGACATGGTATGGATGAGGATGTTTGCGAAGTGGGAGGTTGAGCTTCTCACATAACTCGGTGCTTGCCAAGTTGTGGCAACTCCCACCATCGATGATGACCTTGATTGACTTGCCACCAATGCCGGCACGAGTTTGGAAGATGTTGCATCTTTGGTCTTCCATAGCTTGGGGTTGAGTTGTGAGCACTCGAGTGACCACAAGTGAAGGGCTTGGGTCGTGTGTGCATAAGAGAGGGTCTTCTCCACTTTCTTCATCATACTCTTCCTCATTAGCAACGGCGGCTTGTACTAGGGCTTCATATTCGCCCTCACTTAGCGTCTCTATGTCACTATTCTCCATAGTGATCATAACCTTGGTGTTCTTGCACTCGAATGACTTGTACGCTTGTTGTGGGAGTTGTTGTAGCAAGTTTGGAGGCGAAGTATTGCTTGGACTTCGAGTACTTGATGTCCTCATTGACTTGACGCTCGGCCTTGGAAGCTTGGTGAACCAACTCAACCATGTTGGAGTATTGTTGGAACTCCACAATCCTCTTGATGGGGTAGTTGAGGCCATTGAAGAACCTAGCAATGGTTTGGTTCTCGGACTCTTGGATGTTTGCTCGCATCATAGTTAACTCCATTTCCTTGAAGAACTCCTCAACGGTCTTGGTGCCTTGCTTCAACTTTTGGAGCTTGTTGAAGAGATCGGTCTTGTAGTGTGTAGGGACAAAGCGAGCTTGCATCTCCTCCTTCATATCTTCCCAAGTGTCAATTGGAGGTTCACCCTTTTCTTCCCTTTGAGTAACAACTTGTTCCCACCATGTGTTGGCATACTCTTCAAACTCAAGGGAGGCCATGGCTACTTTCTTGGCACCGGAGTAGTTGTGGATGCGGAAGATCTTGTCAACCTTGAGTGCCCATGAGAGGTAGGCCTCGGCATCGTCTTCACCCTTGAACTTGGGCATGTTGAACTTGAGCTTTCCATACATATTCTCTTCATCTTCCATGTTCCTTCGGCGAGGACGGAAACCTTCATCTCTTGCGGCTTGGGGTGGTAGAGGAGGTCTTCCACGGCCAACCATAGCATTGGGTTGACGGTGGAGTTGAACACTAGCTTCACTTGGCTCATGTTGAGGATGTTGTTGCGGATCTTGACGAGGTTGTTGGCGTTGCCCAATGATGGCCCTCTCATCTTGATCATGTTGTGGTTGTCCTCGGCCCCTTTGGTCATGGCGAGGATGATTCCGGAGATCACGCCTTGGTGGATCTTGATGACCTTGGTCTTGAGCATCAACATGGGCTTGACGATGAGGTGCCGGTTCCATGTTGTGGAGGACGTTGTCGTGGGGTTGGTCGTCATGCCCATGGTGGGCATGGCGAGCCGCTTGATGACGATCTTGGTGAAGAGCTTGTTCTTGTTGCGGACGTTCATGAGGACGAGCATGGCGATGGAACTCTCCGCGCCTTGAGTTTGAGCGAGAGTCATCTTGACGAACATGCGGGCGACGAGGTCGATGATGATCTCCATGCCTTGAGTCGGAGCTTGAGGAGGAATGGCGATCATGGGAGTAGTCACCGTGTGACGAGGTTGATGACGATGAGGAAGTAGAGCGATGGCGATGTCGACGTCCCAAGTTGTTGATGGCGCGCTCGAGGCTATCCATGCGCCGCTCCATGTTTGCATCATTGGCCGTCACTTGGTCATGCAAGTTGTCCGTAGCTTCACGAAGAAGATTCATATCTTGGTTCACTTGGCCGAAGTTGTGAGCCACTTCTTCATATTGCTCGTCGATGCGTGTCTCGAACAAGTTGAGTTGGTCCTTGAACTCTTGGCGTTGCACCCATAGGTTGTGTTGGGTGGCCAACCTTTCGGAGGGGTGTAGGACCTCATCCTCCTTTGCTTGGTCTCCGTGCCTATCCATGATCACAAGACAAGAACTATGTTGTGGATGTTAGTGGAAGGAGACTACCTCGCACTCTTACCTTGGTAAGATAGTATTGAGGCAATCAACCAAGACCAAAGTAAGACCAAGTGTATCGGGACACACACAAAGGCACACGCAAAAGCTAGCAAATATGGTGTTAGGTGTGGATGGTGGAAAGCCAAAAGACGAAATCCAAAATCGAGTATGTTGTTAAGAGTGGGTAAGGTCCAAAAATCAAGTGTCAAAGTGGAGATCACTATAAACACGGAAAAATGTGGAACTCACACACGAGATGAGCGGGGTTAGTGCAACCAAGGAACGAGCGGAAAAATGAAAAACCCCTAAGCAAGGGTGCTCAATGTCACACTAACGCAAGAAGAGATCGAAGCTAGGTTGCATAGAGTAGAAACACCAAGATTCGCACGAGGTCTCTCTTCTCTATCTCTCTTGCTTGCTTAAAAGCTTTTCACTCTTTTTGTATCGGTGGCACTTTGCACTTTGCTTTTCTCTTTTTTCACTAGCACACTATGCTCTTACTCTTTTGCTTGCCACTCACGAGCTCCACTTATGAGCTTTACTCACACAACGCACACCCTCACGGTCGGGACCTCGTGCGATGTTTCGCAACACTCGAAAAGCTTCGCTCGTGGGATAGATCGCAAAAAGAAGAGGGCTACAAGGGTTACTGCAAGTTATACCTGCGATGGTGGTGGTGGTGGTGGTGGTGGTGGTGGTGGTGGTGTTAGTCGATGTCGAAGACGAGGAGCCCGGTCGGGGTCCGGTTGGACCTTGGACCGGTGTCTGCGCCGGACCGGTCCTGGTCTGGTCTGTGGCCGGTTGACCGGGTTCGAAACCGGGTTTCACGATTTGGAGCTTTCTCTCTCCTGTTCTTCCCCAAACCAAAACCAAATCGACCAAAACGAAGGGAAACGATGGAATTGGAGGCTCAAAGTTGGGGAAATAGTAGATCAAGCACAACAACACCAGATCCACGGACCAAAACCACTCAAAACTCAACCAAATCACAAATCGGTCCAAAGGCACTTTGAGGCTATTTTTTGGAAAATTTTCTAGAAACGAAATCGGGTGGGTGGAGGGTCAAATCCGCGGAAACCAAAGGCTGCTGATACCATATGATGAGATCTGAGATCCCGGATGTGGCCCGATCTCGCGATTCGACCCAAGAACCAAGGGGAAGAGGTGGGAGAGCGCGAGGAACACGAGGAACACGAAGAACACCGGTACTCACGCACGCACACCAACCCGATACACCCGATACTTACCCCCGTGACTCGGTAGATCACGCCAATAGAATCTCCAAGGAAGAGGCACGCGGCAGAATTCCCGGAGAGAGATTGGTGTTGGAGAGAAGGGGATTGATAAGGGAGAGAGAGTGCCTTGCACTAGAATCTCACTTAGCAATTCACAAATCAACAACAAGAGTGCCTTGATTACAGAGGGATGATACCCAAGGGAGACTAAGCTCAAAGGTAGGTTTGAGTTCTAAACAAGTCGAAAAGTAAAGGAGGGGTTCCAGCTACTTATATAGGCACACATGGCGACAAGGGCGAACAGTGCGAATGGATAAGTTAAGGCGGTTTGGTGGGGTCTTCCCGTCGGATCAGTTGGTGTCCGGTCGGACCAGGCTTGACCGGGCTGTCCGGCCAGGGTCGGTCCGGGCCTGTGTGGGCTGTCCGGTCATGGGTCCGGTCGACCGTCGCCAAGAATCTGCGAAGAATCCGGTCCTGGGTCCGGTCGTCGTCCGGTCGAGGGAGCTGGCCCGGTTTGCACCCGGTTGACCGGGCCTGTGGCCGGGCGTCCGGTTGTGGGTCCGGTCTGACCGGGTCCTGGACCGGCCAGCGTCCGTCTCTTCCTTGGAGCTCTTCGGGCGACGTCGGCTTCGGCTTCATGATCATCTCCATGTCCAGCTGCTTCTCTCCTTCCCTTGACATTGGCTTGTCCTCCTCTCCGGGGTCTTGATGTGCCTTGTACCTAATGACACATAGCATTTCGGCATGAGGTAGCATTCCATCCAATGGGGTATCGAGGTCGAGGGTAGTGAGGAGCGAGTTCACCTTGTCATGTATCGCTTTAGCTCGAGCCCTTGTCATTGGTCCACTTGGGGGACTTGTTGGTCTTGGTGAGGAGGTGTCCGAAGGCCACCCCGCATCACGACGGGTGGTGATGAACACACGATGGATGCAGCGGAGGGAATCGATGATATGGTGTAGATAACTTGTATGACGCCAACGAAGTCTCTCGATTGATTCCTGTAGCCAATGCAACAGATCTCAACCCTGCAAGATATTCGCAACTCCACACACTTGCGCACGTAGCCGCCGACCACGAAGCGGTAAATTGCAATCTTCTAATCCCCAATGGAACAACAGATCACACACAAACTTTCAGTAGCATAAAACTCCAGATCGATGCGAATTGGAGAGTGGTATTCAATAGTTTTGCAAAGCAAACAACTAAGAACTAGGGTTTATCTTAAACGTGGTCTAAAGCAACTTTGGGGGCGTCCCAGGGACTTATATAGGCGTCTGGGACGACCTTAGGTCGAAAAGTACGGAAATAACCGACCCGAATAGATCGGTCGAGAAGACTCGGACTCGGCCGGTCTAGGGGTCGGCGGGTCTGGGGCCGGCGGCCGGTCGGAACCGGGACGCGCCGGGTCACAGGCAAGGATCAAAGCCCACGGATGGTCACCGGTTGGCACAGCGCCAACGCCGTTTGGACCGGGCGTGTCCGCAGATCCGTTCGGACCGGGCACGGACGGATGGTCGGCAGGTCGGGCCGGATCGGCACCGACCGGACAACATCTTCTCTCTCACGCATTCCTCCCGCTCCTCTCGCGCGTCCATGGGATGTCTTTATGTCCAGCTTCACGTCCATCTTCTGGTCCAGCTGCTCCTCTCCTCCTCGTGCGATGCTTGATTCCTCCTCATACCTGATCATACATAAGTAATACGAGTTAGGCAGCATAAATTTCTCATCAATCAAAGTATCGTTTAGGAACAAGTTCACCTGTTGTTTAAGTAGCTTCGCACGAGCTCGTGTCACTGGTCCAATCCTAACTTCACTGGACTTGAGCTTCACAGCAGGATCATCTTCAGCTTGTAATGACGGAGGTAGTAGTGAGGTAGGGATGTCCTCATCAGCAAGGGTGAACAAAAACGCAAGGAGATGTTGTTCAAGCCTGGTGATATGGTTTGAGTTCATTTTCGCAAGAATACGTTCTCGAAGCTACGGAAGTCCAAGTTGCTTCCTCGAGGTGCTGGTACTTACAAAGTGCTTGCCAAGATCAATGATAATGCATACTCTATAGATCTTCCAACTGATGAGTTTGGTGTCAGTATTTCTTCAATGTTGCTGATTTGACACCGCATGACGGAGAAGACCTTGGAGCGTCGAGGTCTACGCATTTTGAAGTGGAGGTTGGGGAGATGATGAGGACATCCCTATCGAACTACTACCTCCGTCATTTCAAGATGAAGATGGTGTTGCTGTGAAGCTCAAGCCCAATGAAGTTGGGATTGGACCTATGACAAGAGTTCGTGCCAAGCTACTTAAGCAACAGGTGAATTCGCTCTTAAATGATACTTTGATCGATGAGAACTTTATACTGCCTAAGTCCTTTTATTTATGTATGATTAGGTATGAAGAAGGAGCAAGCATCGCACGAGGAGGAGAGGGGCAGCTGGACATGGTGTTGGACGTGAAGACATCTCATGGACGCGCGGAGGAGGAACGGGAGGCATGCGCGAAGGAGGGAGAACAAGACGTCAAGGCTACCGCCACGTCTGGGCAGCCCGACGCTACGCCCGGCGCCGGATGGCCCGACACAGACCGGATCACCCACCGGTGCACACCGGGTGGGTTCCAGGGGGTCTAGCCCTTGGCCCAGTGGCAGCCCGGCACCACGCCGGTTCTGCCCCCGCTCCCCTGGGTCCCACGCCCTACGCCAGCTGAGTCCGAGTAAGTCTCGACCATATCCCGATGTGGGTCGGTTTGTAATCGTTATTTTCGACTTCTGGTCGTCATGAACCCCTATATAAGTGCCGAGGACGCCCCCAAAACAGCTTTAGACCACGTTTAAGATAAACCCTAGTTCATAGTTGATTGTTTTGCAACTCTATTGAATCTATACACCAATTCGCATCAATATGGTGTTTTGCTACTGAAAGTTTGTGTGATCTATCGTTCCACTGGAATTGGGAGATTGCAGTTTACCGCTTCGTGGTCGGCAGCTACGTGCACAAGTGTGTGTAGTTGCGAATATTTTGCAGGGTTGAGAGCTGTTGCATTGACGACAGGGACCAATCGAGACTTGTCAGCATCATACAAGTTATCATCCACTTCATTATCATATATCTCCGTTGTGTTCATCACCATCCAAAGATCAGGCACCCCCCTATCAGTTTGATTTTCCGGTAGGAAAAAAATTAACCCATAGAAACACAAGAGCATATAAGGGACGAGTGGTCATCTAGCTCGGCTGAGGAGATGGCCTGAATATAAGCCATGATGTTGTACAACTTAAGGTTCTCTTAGTCAGCACAACGGTGAAGAGGCTGCGGATGGTGAGTGCACTTGAGGTGATAGTGGGAAGCCGAGAGGTTGACGATGCGGACAGGGCCTGACGACACTGTATTTTCATAGGGTTCCTGGATCAATTTCACAGCATTTAAAAATAAAATACTCAACGCATTATATAAGAAGTAAAATTTGGGACGCGCAAGTTTTTTGTCCAAAATTTACTTTTCGTTATTCTGTTGCAACGCAAGGGCACGTTTCCTAGTCTCTCAAAAAAAAATAGTAAAGATCCTATTGTACCCGCCCCCCTCCCTTTCAAAATCAGCATATGACAAGGCTAATGGTAATTCAAAATTCACAAGTATCTACTGTTTTATGCTCAAACCTCTCGCCTTAATATTAGTACATGCCGCAGCCTCATCTACCTTGGAAGTGCTGAAATCGGCAACTGATTGTGAAATGATCCATTCGACAGCTCATGTGTCTCTAATGGTCTTTTTTTTGACCTCTCCAAGGATGTTGCTTCCAAAATACCTACATAAGGATAAGAGTTATCATTGCACGGAACAAATAAAGAGCGAAGAAATCTTGGTGACCAAAATAGCCAGTTAAAGAATTAGACTATTCTGAATATGAACAAGCAAATGTGGTATTATACGCAAAGTATAGCTCTGAGAGAAACTGTACATTTCAGTAATGGATATAAAATGGACTAGACCACAAAACTCACCAAATCCTAAAATCGCAGAACAAAGCAGAAAGCCCAAAAGGGAGAAATCCATTTTGTACAATATCTCAAGAACAATTATGCAACCTGCTGAAACCATCAAGTGCCTTGGAGAAGAGAAGACCAGATGCAAGCTGCCAGACAGTGAATAACAATAGAGTAAATATCATTATGACAAAGCAAATAGGACCTAAAATAAATAGATGGTTCATCACTTATGTTTAAAAATGCAAATGCCAGAAATAACATGTAACTCAACAGTCATTCAAAAATGAAAAAAAAACTACTTTTATATGATTATTACCCATGAAGACATTCAAGGGATAAAAGGTTCCAGAAAATAATCTGCTCTGTGTCGAGCTAACATGAAGGTAAGAACTAACTATGCAGATAAAATACCATAAGAAAATGATGAAAGAATTTGAGCTATTTAAAAAAGCTAATGCAAATTTATCTTTCCTTTTTTTAAGAAGAGTCTTACTTTTCCTCGGCAACATTGTCAACATAGAATATAAGCACCATTCCAAACAATACAGTACTCAAGTATGCCCAACTTGGAAGTTGTAGTTTGACTATGCTGTCAGATGCTGAACCCTGCAATCAACAAACAACTATTACTACTACTACATATCAAACAAAAAGGGTGAGAAAACATCCAAACGACAGGACGTACTGCATACTAGAGAATAAACAATGTGCACTCACTAGAATTGTATCCCACATTGCAAATGGAAAAAGAAAACATGTAGCAGAAGCAACCGTTATTGCATGAAGCCGTCTTTTAAGCTGATTCTGCAGAGGAATAACGTGATTGGTGATTATCGATTCATATAAAGCTTGTAAGCATCAAGTAAAGAAGATAAATAGAAGGGTGGAAGATTAATGTAATTAGAGTACCTTGAGAGAGACTCGCCGAGCTAATACTCTCCTCAAAGCAGACAAAATTCCAGCAGTAATTGGCACAACCATTTCTTTCATTCCAGTAATTTGTGTAGCTTTCTCCGGCGATTCACTTCCAAAGCTATCTGTATGAAGTCAAGGACTTCCAGCACCATTCGCAGGTGTCCAAAATACACAAAGATAATGTCCTACAATTTTGAGCAAGTTTTAACCAGGAAAAACTGTGTACTTATGCAGAGTATGCCATTTCAGGTCAGATTGTTGCAACGGGATACATAGTGGTGAATTTGTTCTTGTAGCCCAACCATTTGATAACAGATAGTATGCTAGCAGCATACCAGCAAGCCCTCCAATCTACAAGTCCAATGAAAACATAGCATGTTTTAGGAAATTCAGCTGAAGATGAGGTAGGAAATTCAACAATTGTTATGCATCCAGTAATTTAACCATAATTGCACAAATGAGATTTCAACTGAAAAAGAAAACACAAGTTCCTCACGCGAATTTTCACACACGCAGACTTGTATGCACAATCATCTGTACACTTATGCTGAAATACCTTTCAACCAAATCAAGATGGACTAATGATGACAGATTTGCTATTTATTTGTGCTTATCAGCATTCATGCTGAACATACTGGACAAAAAATAGTGTCAGTGCTTGTGCATTAAAGTAACCACTCCAAATGAATAACAGTTATTAGTCAGTACACAATCATCTAGGTCAGGGTGCCACCTATATAGAAATCAGTCCAAACAGGGATAATATTCAGATTCTTGGTTAGTTGGTTATGCACAACAACTTATAATCAGCAAAAGTGAATTACATGAAGATATCAACAACTTGCCTTTTTCCATATATTAACCTTCCTTCCATATAAAGCAGCAGAGAGAACTCCAAGAACAGCACCTGCATACTCCGCCAGCAGTGCACTAGATTCAACAAGAGAAAAAAAATGCAGCTTAGTAGGCAGACACTTCTATTAATAATAGTAATTAGGATGTTAAGGAAATGCAGAATAAGTGGAAATGTATTAAATTTTTACAGGAGCTAAGTGCAAGCCCGTCCAAATGAAATCATACTAACTGTTGTCCTCAGCTATCCATCCAACATGGCAAGGATAAACATGGATCAACTGTCCTACACAACCAAAGAGCTTGTCATGCCTAGCAGCTGTATATGACGAAATGTCATCAATCTCCAGTTAACACATGTGTGCCGGAAGCAACGACAACCGTTGATCAAGCAAGCAATGCTCCAGATTCGTTAAGGATGTATGCACGCCATTTGAACTCGACGAACCAACGCTTTACAGCTGGCACCCCGAGTTCAACCACTCAGCTGTTTGTCACCTAGCTCTTTTCCTTTCAATCCGCACACCCTTCGTTGTGAAGAGGCATCTTGAGATTAGGGTTTATTCCCCTCTGCCGCCACTGTTCGTGGTTCGGCTTAGTTGCTTATTGTAATCCTGGAATTCCTCCTAAATTAAGCTATAGAATCATGTGTTAAGGCGGTATTCTCTGAATCTTGTTCTTCTGTTTCGTTGTTACACCTTGAGGTGTGTCAGAGCTAGATCGATTGTCCCCAAGGACATAGATCTAATAAATGCATTTCATTTTCTTGGCTCAAAGTATCGTTTGCATGATTGTGTGTAGACAGGGGTTTAAATTAGCACCAGATACTCCTTTTTACATCCTTACGTCATACAGCACACATCAATGTGCTAAAAGAATAGTATACTTACACTAGTGGTCCACCAGCAAGAAGTCCTTTACCCCACAGCACAAAGTATAATGCCAGAATTCCGCCATTGATAACTGTAGGAACTACCTGAAATAAGCCATAATCAATAAAAATCATGAAACACAGCAGGCAACATAATCTCAAGAAAAAGAACATGTACACACACACCTGTGAGTTGGGCAGAGGCCGACCTTTCCAAGGCTTCTGTACAACTAAAAAGATGACTGAAGCTAGTACAAGGCAACTGAAGATAAAGCCAACTATTGAATCCCCACTACTGGATAGGTAGCTATATAGCAAGTACACAGACCAAATTCTAACGAAGTTTCCCAAAATATGAATTACTTGCAATGGTGTTGACCTGCACAAGAGCAATGAATAATCATTGTTTGGTCAATCAAATATATTATAGATGGTAAGCTAAAGTAAACGTCCAGCGATGCCATTTTTTCGCCCGTATGGGGTGGTGGTGGTGGGGGTGGGGGGTGGGGAGAGATGTGGTATCCTTCCATCCTCTGCCTCGGCTTGCTCTTGCGTCGCCCCGGCGCGGAACCACCAATCCTCGGCTTATCCTCCTCGACGATCATGGCCAGGAGGGCGACAAGGATCGTCAGATGCTCCTCGTCGCCGATGGCTTCCCTCGCAGCAATGGCGACAGCGACTTCCAAGCCCATCAGAGCGGCGAGTATCTCCTCGTCGTCCGAGTCTATCGCCTTGGCAAACCGCTGAACACCTGGCATGCAAGGTCGACACGGGGTGGGAAGGGAATATGGATGGTTGTGTGGCAGTGGGGAACAACGGCGGGGAAGGGGCGGGGCGGTGGCGTGGGTTGCGGGAAAGTATATGCGGCGGTGGAGGGATTTCTACCGGAGGCAAACGGCAGATGGTGGAGAGGGGTGGTTGCGGCGGCGATCTGGGTAGGGGTGGCCGTCGCGAGGTGGAAAGGCGAGATGGGTAGGGTTTTCTACTAGTCTCGCCAACAGTGCGTTATTTCGTCCACCTGGTGGCCCAGCTAGCCCCCTATGGGTTGGGTTCGACCTGGGGGCGCAGGATTACTAATTGGACCATGTCGGCGCCAGAACAAAATTGGGAGGACCAATTGGGAGGCCCTCCGAGTGGAGATGCTCTAAGGATAGACTCCTCGCCCCGCACCGCTACCAATGGGGAGACTCGGGCAGCCAAACCCTAGCAGCCCCAAGACATCCTCCTCCATCTCCGTTGCAGGAGGATGCCGGCGGGCTAAGCCCTCACCGTCGGACGGTGTCAACGGGGCCCACGTTTGGATGGCCATGTGCTGGATCTCGGTGGCGGCGCGGCGAAAGCATGCGGTGGCACTGCAGGCTTCTGCCTGCGCGAAAGGTCAAGAAGAAGACAGGACGCTACGTGTGTGGTGCGCGGCGGAGGTTTGGCGCCAAGATCTGGGTCTACGCAGGCCCATGGCACCTCCTTTGCCCCAACCAAGCCTCTCCCTCCTCCCACCCCTCCAGGCCACCGCTGCAACGTTCCTAGGCTTCCCTCCCCGTGTTGTTGGTCTTCTCCCACAACCTACTCCGTCATCTCCAGTCTACACCTGCATCAACGATTTTCGGAGGTCCTTGTCATGGGTCGGCGCGAGATCCCTGCGCGGTGACGGCATGCGCTGCCAACGGCGACGCCTGAGGGTGATGTTACCTCCTTGGAGGCATTTTCATGACCCTGACCAGACTTCCTCCTCGAGCACCGGGGGAAACCCTAAGTCCAGCATACTGGACCGGGCAGCGGTGGTGTCTCAACGTTGTTCCCTTTCTTGAAAGCGCTGCTCAGGCTACAGGTGGAGTGCCTGATGCGGCAGTTGGAGGTCGGTGTTGCGTTGCTCTAGCGTAGACTGCTACATAGGGGGCAGGCCTCCGAGGCACAATGTACGCCGGCGCCGGCACTTACCCGAGAAAGCTACATCAGTTTGAGCTGGACCCTGCCTTTTCACCCGCCAACTCTCTAGGCACATGGTTGCAAGGTGCATTGGCATGGCAGTCCTGGAGCTGCAACGATCCCTGCAGGCGTCTGGCAACGGCAATGACGCTGCCGTATTGCTCCAAGTCTCGGCGCCTTGCCATTCTTGGCTGGAGGCAAAGCTGGGCCAGGCCTAATGTCGTTGTGGTCTGAAGTTAAGGGCGGTCGTGTCTGTGCATGTGTGTGTTTGTGTGTTCCTCCTCTTTGGAAGTTGTACCCCTGATGTCTTACTGTTCAATGAAATGAAACACAAATTCTGTTGCGTTTTCTCGACAAAGTAAACTATAATAATATGGGCACAATAGTTAGGTAATTTAAGCACATAAAATCCGAAAAGGGTGGAAACAATATGTTGAGCCCCAGTGCATCTTTGTTCTAGCTCGTCTCTCTCAAACTAATGAATAAGATTTGGTAATTGATAAGAAGAGCACATTATCGGAGATCAAGGAAAATATACTATGGCAATATCAAGGTTCAAGGAAGCAGTAGACATCGCCTAGGAATGCTGCACAGCCAGGGCTGCTGGGTGGGCTGGGAGGATGAATATGAAAGAGGAAAAGTACAAAGTAAAGGAAACAAGAGAGAGGGAGGTTAGGCCCATGATTTTAAAGCCGATCTGGCCCAAGGAGGTTACTACAGTAGGGTTTAGAAGAGCAGCATTAATCAGAAGAGGGGCAATCGTTGCAAAGAACCTCTGTGTAGAGGAGCAGCAGCAACCAGCAGTGCCAGCGACCTCCGGCAAAATTGACAACCCGCCACAACCACGTCTTCCTCTCTCCGTTTCTCACGCCGGCTCTTCTCTCCCACCCCATCATCGATTTCAAGGGAGAGAACGATTCCCCGATGGAGAACCTCACCACCCGCATAATCCACCGCATATGGCCAAAGTATACGCCTAGCAACGCTTGTTTTATCCTTGGCAATATAGAGGGGTAGCAAAACTATTCTATATTTGATATGTGAAGTACATTGCCCCAACAGTGCAAGGAGAGCATGTGTCATGACAATAAGTATCAAAGCTAATGCACTAGCGCCATGACTCCACTATCTCTGAGATGAAGGAGGCTCGCAACTGCAATGTAGGGAGCCCCACATGTCAAGCCACGGCTGCACTGTCTTCTCTGGCAACCTTAACAACAGCTCCGAAAAGCGACACCACTGAGAGTAGCCATGAAACCCTCGGTTCATACACCGACACTACAGTCAGCATCGCTGGTTTTAGCGTTACTATCCTGATAGGTGATGCCATCGACATGAGCTGTCACGCTTCTGTAACCTGCAGCAGCATCTGTCTCGCAACCTCACTGCTCATCCATTGTGTCCTACAACTACTTTCGCCAATTACCAGCTCAAAGACCAGCTGCATGTCTGGCGAGAGGAGGGCTTTAGCAGCTGTTGCACTGGCCTTCAAGGTCCTCAGCAGCAGAGAAGCAATTAACGGCATAGACGGTGCAGCATGGTATGATGTTGACCCCTATTTTTGACATCTGCACCAGAGAGGCAGTCCTTCATGGCCTGAACCTCTGCAGCTGTGGCTG
>JAUUTY010001691.1:0-20000 GCA_030979885.1 Lolium multiflorum
TGGAATCAACTCAAAAGCATTTTTGGTTGATTTTTAAGAATTAATCTAAGGCAGAAAAGTCCCTGCCTTGTTATTTTTATCATTTAAATTATATAATAAATCTAAGGTTGAGGCCAGTGTAGTCTTATAGATAATTTAACAAGGTTTCCAAATATATAAAATTTGTTCAATTTGGTTTGGTAGATTTTATTCTATTTAATTTTCAAAACAGCATCTGAGAAGAAACAATAAATTTCGAAAATCTTTTATTTGAAATGGTGGGCTTGGCGGGAAACGGTGTTGGGCCACAGAGAGGGAGAAGGAGTTGGGCCAGCCCAGCTAGCGTGCCACGCACGCAGCGGGCCGTCTGACGGTGGGGCACAGGCGTCAGCGAGTTAACTCACCCGAAGCGGTACGCAGGGTCGGAAACCGTTGGATCAGACGACGATCGAACGGCGGAACGTCGTCGTTGTCGTCGGGGGGAGGAGGGCTGCTGGCACGGCGGAGTAGGGGGTCGGCGGCGAGCAGGGACTCCGGCGAGGGGTGGCGTGGATGCAGGTCGACGTTGTCGTCGACGGCGGTTCGCCTGGTACAGGTGGCTTCTCCGGGGGCGGCTCCTAGCTCCGGCGATTTCTGCGGCGGCTCCACGGGCTCCGGTGACCAAATTGGCTACCTACGGATCAAATTGAGAAGCGAGCGAGCTCGAGGAGGGTCAAGGAGAGGAGGAGAGGCGAGTGCTGTGCTCGGATAGCTCGGGGAGGTGCTCCTTTTATAGGGGCCAGGGGTACTGCGGGGAGCGGGCGAGGTTGACGGTGGCGTCGCCGTTCCGAGGCGGAGAAGGGGCAAGCGAGGGGCGCAGGGTGTTGGCGACGTCAAGGTGATGCTGACGCGCGTGCTTGTGGTGAAAACGAGGGCCTGGCGAGCTCTGGCGCGTGACGGAGGCTTGCAGGGCCGTGGCGGAGGACGTCGTCGATGGCGTCGTCTACAGCGCGTCCGCGGCCAGTGGGGCTTGTCTGGGAGGTTGCAGGGTCCACGGTGAAGTGATGGGTGCAGGGGGAGAGAGAGGGAGGCGTGAGGCGACGGGGGCAGGCGGTGCTCCGCGCTCCGGGGCGTCACCATGCGCGTCCTGTCGCGCATGGGCGTCGCTGGGCGTGTCTGGGCGCGCGTGGCCCGGCCAATGTCGACGTCCACTTGGTCAAGGGGGTGCATGGTCGTGATCAGCAGGGTCGGGTCATGCTCAGAGACATGGTGGTGCAGGGTAGATGTGAGAGGAGAGGGGGTGAGCAGGTGGAGGGTCATGGTGGCCGGCATGGTGTGGTTTTGGTCAAAATGGTGCAGCAGTGGTGCATGCAAGTGGTGGCACTGGGGTGGGGATGTGAGAGGAGGATCCAGAGGTTGCTGTGGTGGCTCAGGTTGGACCAAGTCCTCACCATTATTCAGTATGGGCACAATGTCAGTCTGTGCACACAAGGTGTTTGTATAAATGGCCGCAAGAAAGTTTTTGTTGAATTTTGGCAAACTTTTTGGTGGATCTCAATCATATAATATTTGAAGTGTATTGGTGGTGGTGGTGCTCATTTTGGTGTTGATTTGCAAAGTTTCAAAAAGTTGGTCATCTTCACATAGTTTCAAAGTCCTCACTTGTCTCCTCTATTCTGGTCAACCTAGTCAACATGAGGTATGGTGGTCAACATGAAAGTTGTTCATCTTCATATGGTCTTGGATGACATGGTCATAGTTGACCAAGTTTGGTTGAATAAAAGTCAAATCCAGAGGGGTAAAGAGGGGATCATGTTAAAAATCACACAAATGACCATCATCACATGTGAGATGGTTTTGAGATTTCCTTTGATTTAATTCTTGTTTCTTTGATGCAATTGTGTTTGTTTATCATATATAAGTATTCTACAAACAATAGATCAAGCAATGGTGGCCTTGGTTGAAGATTTGCAAATTTGGCTAAGTGTATGTGAGTGAATTTTGGGGATTTTCTCCCTATTTGATTTCTCCCCATTTTAGTTGACTTTTGTTGACTCCAATGTGATTCTTATTAGTTTAGAAACATTTTCCAATCATTGAATCCATCTCAAAAGGTCTTGATCAAAGATTTGCAAAATTGACCATAACACATAAGAGGTGAGGTTCAAATTTTATTATTTTTGTAAATTGTTCATCTTGCTTCACTTGGGCATGGGTTAGGATCAATTTAGTATTATATTAGGTTGAGAGATGGTTTCACACCATTTGGTCAAGGTTTAAAGTGCATAGGTCAAGAATTGGGGAAATGGCTATGTGTCACATATGCCTCTATGCATATGTGGCATTTGATTTTTAATTTGATTTGGCTTGACCCAATTGATGTTGTTGAGTGTGGAAATGGCATATGGAAGTGATCCAATCATCCACAACAAGTCCTAAGGTCAAACTTCTAAAATTCACAAATTTGCATGTTACTCCCATATGCCTCTATGGCATTTTTAGTTTCTTTTTATTTTCTTTGGAAACCACTTGGATTTGGTTTGATAAGTACTAGGTAAGGTATATGAAGGTTTTCCAAACCTCTAAGCAAAGTAGAAAGGCTTAGGGTGAAGTTTTATAAATATAGCCCTAGGCACATATGCCTCTTTCTTATTTAATTTCCTTTTATTTTAATTTCACTAGGGTGGTGAAAAGAGAGGTGAAGTTTAGGGTTTAGTGGGGTTCACAATGGTTTACCACTGTTTAGCATAAATAATAAAGGTAGGGTTCAAGATTTACCTAGTAGGACTATATGCCCACATATGTCTTTTATTTTATTTTGTGTTTCTCAAAATAAATCTAAAATAATTTCTGGAGAAGATTAGGGTTTAAGGTTTTTCTTATTTGATTTCTTTCCTCTTTATTTTATTTGGTTGGTGACCTTCACTTGATCACTTTAGGGTTTTAGGGGTTAGCACATAAGCATAATAACATTCATCATGGCAAAACACAGGATTTAGAACAAGCTCTATATGTATCAATCTTATTTTAATAAAAGTTTTTGTTGGTTCCAAAATTTGGAACTAGGGAAATTCATTTTGTTTGTTTTGAAATTTTTGGGTTGTTACAAACCCTTCCCCCTTAAACAAATCTCGTCCCGAGATTTTAAGAAAAGTTAGGTTCCTAAGAGAGATTGAGCATTTTATTAACAGGAGGACATACTTGGCATGGTCTGGGGTGCTTCCTGAGCTTCAGTGGCAGTCATGTGGTAGAGACGGCCATTGTTGTTGTTCTGATTCCTCCTTCCGGCAAAGCGGCGCTGTTGCTGAGCAGGTGCGGCGGTATTGGCGGCAATCCTGGCAAGCTTCTTGGGGCACTCATTGGAGAAGTGACCCACAACTCCACATTCGTAGCAGTTGACTGTGGACTTGTCTTTGGGGTTGACGGGGACAGCGTTGCTTCCAGTCTTTGGGGCATTATTGGGGTTGTTATTGTTACCATTGGGGTGGTTGTTGGTGTTGTTTTTGCTGTGGTTGTTGTGGTTGCCACCGGGCTTTGGGGGTCCTCCGTTGTTGTTGGAGTAGTTGGGGCGATAATTCTGAGCAGGGGGCTTGTTGTGTCTTGGGGTGAATCCTCCAGAGGAGTTGTTGCGGTACTTCTGGGTATGGTGGGGTCCACTCTGGTTCATCATCCGGCGCTTGCGGTTCTCGTTGGCTTGATGTAGCTTCCCTTCCATTTGTATGGCTGAGTCTACCAGGGCTTCTAAGTCAGCGAACGGAATGTTCACTAACACCGTTTGCATCTCGTCATGCAGTCCATTCAGAAATCTCTCCTTCCTCTTCTCATTGGTGTCTGTCTCATCCGGGGCGTACCTTGACAGTGTAAGAAACCTGTCGCGGTATTCCACCACGGACATTCTTCCTTGCTTCAGTTCACGGAATTCGTCTCTCATCTTCTTGATCAGTCCTTGGGGCACATGGTATTTGCTGAACTTCAGCTTGAAGTCTTCCCATGTCATCATCTGTCCTGCATTCATGGCACGGGTGCTGGTCCACCAAGCTCTGGCTGGTCCTGCTAAGTAGTGCGTGGCAAACAGCACTTTCTCTGCGGCTTCAACTTGCGCAACTTCGAGGTTGTTCTCCATTGTCTGGAGCCAGTCATCAGCATCTAGGGGTTCTTCTGTCTTGCTAAACATGGGTGGGTTGGTGTTCTGGAAGTTCTTTAGCTTTGATCCTGGGTGATCATGATGGCCTTGATTGTTGTTTGCAAGCTGTTGAAGTGCTGCAATGTTGGCTTGGCGTTCAGCTCGTTCAGCTTGCCTATCCTCCAGCATGGTTTGCAACATCTGCATCATGGCGTCCTGATTGGCGCTGCGGGTTGGTGGGGCCATCTGAATATCGAGGTAGATGATAAGATAAGAGGGAAATTTCTATGGTTTGTTTTGTTAAATTTTAAAAGTTCACAATTTGAAATTTTGAGTAGTGTTGCGGGGGTAAAAACCAACAACACTTTTTCATTCATACCAAGCATCACACATTACAAATCTAACACACCGTTGGTTTGAAGAACCATTCATTCGCTCTACGATACAAGGGGATCCTGATACAACTCACACCTACTTAAGTGCTGGGGTGATACTACTCTTCAGGGTGGATTCTTCTTCTTCACGGGTGAGGTGCTTGGCGAGAGGCGAGGGCGTTATCCAAATCCCTGCGGGTTTTGTACTGCCTGAAGTCCTGAGGGGCTTCATAGGGGTTCATCTCTGGTTGTGGTGGGGGCATGGTCATCGGTCTTCCCATGGAGTCATGTCTTGGGTAGTAGAGGAAACGAGTGTTTCGGATCTTGTTCTCATTTTGTCCACACAGACGGGCGATGGCTTCTTGCATAGCTCTAACTAGTCCTTCCTTCCAGGTGTTTCCCGTTACAGAAAACCAGATGGTTTCCCATACCGGGGCTCCAAGCTTTCTTCGTAGATCAGTAGAAACTTCCCACCGAGGTGGTTCTCCGGAGTGGTTTTTGAGGGGTATTCCGAAGAACTCGGGATACGGGTGGCCTAGATATTCCACTAGTTGCTTCAATTCCTTTTCGAACCTCAGTTCTCCTCCGTGACCAAGCTGATAGCATTTCCATTGGTATTCCATCTGTGAGAAATTTAAGATGAGTAAGTTAGAGAAGTGATCAAGTGTGCAAACTTTTATGTAGGATTATAAGGAAAAGTGGAGTATGGATCTCTTATTTTGGAAAAGATCTCAAGGATAAGAGTGAGAATAAGTTTTCATAAATATCTACTTCATTTGTTTTTGAAACTAAATTTTTCAGGACGTCCATTCTAACTAGGGTCTCCTAAGGTCAACAATGGCTCTGATACCAACTTGTCAACACCCGGATTTTTAAGTCCAGATGCCTATTATGCCATTCCTCGCAATCCCAGGAATATTGTTTTTGCGAGACATAATAGATTGATATCACAACACATCATTCATTACAACACATAATCGTCTTACAACAAAGGATCACATGATCCAGTCTTAATACAACATAGGGGATCTGGAGATCCAAATACAAAACACATATAGCGGAAGCGAAGTAGTAGCGGTTGTGGTCCATCTGTTCCACAGGCAACTGTTGACGTCAGGAGTGATCCTAGTCGTCGTAGACGTCCTGCTGTCCATCTTCCTCGTACTGCTGTTCTCCTTCATAGTCTGGCCATTTGAATAGCCAGGGACAAAGCCATGAGTACTTTAAAGTACTCGCAAACTAATACTAATGTAAGCAAAAACCACTATAGTAAGGGGGATGCTAAGCTCTAGGTTTGTTTGCATAAAGCCAAGTTTATTTCATAAACATTTAGTAAAGATGCTTGAATCGCTAGACTAACTCAAGTGGGAACATTAGTGTCATTCCCACAACTCTGTTGTAATTCAAGTCAAAGTCACCTTTCAAGTTCAAATCACAAGTCACCCTTCACCTGTCACATTTTTGAAAATGGTCTGATGACGGAACAGTATGGCCTTTCCAATCGTCCGTAACCGTGGACACGGCTATTCGAATAGTTCTACACTCTGCAGAGGTCGTACACTTGTGCCACAATATTTGCAATAATCCGTCAGGGTTAACTGGCCCTGATTTATCACACTCCGTGTGCGGACTACCAACCATAACCTTTCACTTACATACCCTAGTATAGGCACCTCTCCCCATGAGCTTGGCCTCCCAGTGAAGACAGACAGTCAGCCTGGGAACTGCACAGGGCTTGGGCCGGACAATTCACCTCATTCACGTCATATCACATCATTTCTTTTGTAGAGGCAGCCCTCGGCATAACCCCGATGACGCTTGTTTAGAGGGAACCCATACTAAAGCACATAAATTTCTAGTTAAGCCCTTACCCATATCGGGTATTGTGGGGGTACTTTCAAAATTGGAATGGTATCGCATCCGAACCCAACCATCAGTTTTTGTAAAATTCACCAAGTCATTCACAAGTCACATTCACCTTCAAAATCTTTCAATAGAATGACTCATCATTCCAAGGTTTTCAAAGTCATTTCATTTCACAAGTTCCCATCTAGAGTAGTCAATTTTATTTGTTAGCACTAGCAACTAATCATGAGGGGTGCTATCTAGCTTTCATTGCTCTAGGCTAAATTTGATATTCTTGTAGAATTCTATCTCTAGACCAAAGTTAACTATAAAAGCAAGTTATAAGAATCAAAGCAAAAGCTTGTAAAAATAAAACTTGGGATGGGATCATGAAGCTTAAAGTAAATGGGTGAGTGTGCCTTGCTCTAGTAGAGCTTTGCACTTTGCAAGAATATTAGCTTGCAAGGGTATAGCTTGCATTGGAGTTAGCTTGCATTGATAATAGCTTGCCTTGGTTGGAGTAGTGATCAAAGTTCTCTTCCTCTTCAAAGTAGTCCTCCTCCTCCTCGGTGTACTCCTCGGTACTAGCGTCTAGATACGAGTACAATACACACAATTACCACACAAAGCCTAAGTACTAGACTAAGCACACACATAAATTACTCCTACTAAGCTATCAATCAACATGCTTATTAGGTGAGTTGATTTAATTCTATTCTTAAGAAAAATAATTTCCTCTCATTATAGATATTAATTAGAGTTTCTTTTTAATTCTTGAGAGAAAATAATTTCCTCTCATTAAATAATATTAATATTTAATTTCCTCAATTAATGTCATATGAACTAGGTTGACCAAAGTCAACCTCTTCATAAGTATCAATTGGGAAGTGATTTAAATGGGGTACACCACCTCATGCCTTTTTAATACTCATGATTAATGATTTAATGTCATCAACTAATTTAATATGGGTTTAAAATTGACCATAGTCTATACCCCATATTAACTTAGTTGAGGCAAGATTTAAATGAGACCACTACATCTCATAAGATTTAATAAGTAGCCTTCAATAATTTAAATACTACTATAAAAATGATTGAATATTTTTAAGTAAGAACCTATGGATTATTACTACATGTGTCATTAATTCTCATTGAATCCCTTGGGTAAGTATTCAATTGAGAGGCTACACCTCATATAGTTTAATACCACATACTAATGATTAAATGAGATGTAGCACCTCATACCATTTAATTTTTTTAACATGGTAAGGATCTAATATTATCAACAATTCATATGAGACCTAAATGACCAGAGTCTCTAACTTATTTTGAATTGTTCATGACAAGATTTACATGAGGGAAATATTCCCATAAGATTTAGTAATAGTTTTGGACAATGTTTTTGACTAGAAATAGCCATAAAGTCCTTTAATTCAACTAGGCCATGATCATTCAAGGTAAGCTTGGTATATTTTTGCAGAAACAATTAGTGTAAGTGAAATGTGAATTATAGGAGTTGGAATCAACTCAAAAGCATTTTTGGTTGATTTTTAAGAATTAATCTAAGGCAGAAAAGTCCCTGCCTTGTTATTTTTATCATTTAAATTATATAATAAATCTAAGGTTGAGGCCAGTGTAGTCTTATAGATAATTTAACAAGGTTTCCAAATATATAAAATTTGTTCAATTTGGTTTGGTAGATTTTATTCTATTTAATTTTCAAAACAGCATCTGAGAAGAAACAATAAATTTCGAAAATCTTTTATTTGAAATGGTGGGCTTGGCGGGAAACGGTGTTGGGCCACAGAGAGGGAGAAGGAGTTGGGCCAGCCCAGCTAGCGTGCCACGCACGCAGCGGGCCGTCTGACGGTGGGGCACAGGCGTCAGCGAGTTAACTCACCCGAAGCGGTACGCAGGGTCGGAAACCGTTGGATCAGACGACGATCGAACGGCGGAACGTCGTCGTTGTCGTCGGGGGGAGGAGGGCTGCTGGCACGGCGGAGTAGGGGGTCGGCGGCGAGCAGGGACTCCGGCGAGGGGTGGCGTGGATGCAGGTCGACGTTGTCGTCGACGGCGGTTCGCCTGGTACAGGTGGCTTCTCCGGGGGCGGCTCCTAGCTCCGGCGATTTCTGCGGCGGCTCCACGGGCTCCGGTGACCAAATTGGCTACCTACGGATCAAATTGAGAAGCGAGCGAGCTCGAGGAGGGTCAAGGAGAGGAGGAGAGGCGAGTGCTGTGCTCGGATAGCTCGGGGAGGTGCTCCTTTTATAGGGGCCAGGGGTACTGCGGGGAGCGGGCGAGGTTGACGGTGGCGTCGCCGTTCCGAGGCGGAGAAGGGGCAAGCGAGGGGCGCAGGGTGTTGGCGACGTCAAGGTGATGCTGACGCGCGTGCTTGTGGTGAAAACGAGGGCCTGGCGAGCTCTGGCGCGTGACGGAGGCTTGCAGGGCCGTGGCGGAGGACGTCGTCGATGGCGTCGTCTACAGCGCGTCCGCGGCCAGTGGGGCTTGTCTGGGAGGTTGCAGGGTCCACGGTGAAGTGATGGGTGCAGGGGGAGAGAGAGGGGAGGCGTGAGGCGACGGGGGCAGGCGGTGCTCTGGCGCGCTCCGGGGCGTCACCATGCGCGTCCTGTCGCGCATGGGCGTCGCTGGGCGTGTCTGGGCGCGCGTGGCCCGGCCAATGTCGACGTCCACTTGGTCAAGGGGGTGCATGGTCGTGATCAGCAGGGTCGGGTCATGCTCAGAGACATGGTGGTGCAGGGTAGATGTGAGAGGAGAGGGGGTGAGCAGGTGGAGGGTCATGGTGGCCGGCATGGTGTGGTTTTGGTCAAAATGGTGCAGCAGTGGTGCATGCAAGTGGTGGCACTGGGGTGGGGATGTGAGAGGAGGATCCAGAGGTTGCTGTGGTGGCTCAGGTTGGACCAAGTCCTCACCATTATTCAGTATGGGCACAATGTCAGTCTGTGCACACAAGGTGTTTGTATAAATGGCCGCAAGAAAGTTTTTGTTGAATTTTGGCAAAATTTTTGGTGGATCTCAATCATATAATATTTGAAGTGTATTGGTGGTGGTGGTGCTCATTTTGGTGTTGATTTGCAAAGTTTCAAAAAGTTGGTCATCTTCACATAGTTTCAAAGTCCTCACTTGTCTCCTCTATTCTGGTCAACCTAGTCAACATGAGGTATGGTGTTCCACATGAAAGTTGTTCATCTTCATATGGTCTTGGATGACATGGTCATAGTTGACCAAGTTTGGTTGAATAAAAGTCAAATCCAGAGGGGTAAAGAGGGGATCATGTTAAAAATCACACAAATGACCATCATCACATGTGAGATGGTTTTTGAGATTTCCTTTGATTTAATTCTTGTTTCTGTGATGCAATTGTGTTTGTTTATCATATATAAGTATTCTACAAACAATAGATCAAGCAATGGTGGCCTTGGTTGAAGATTTGCAAATTTGGCTAAGTGTATGTGAGTGAATTTTGGGGATTTTCTCCCTATTTGATTTCTCCCCATTTTAGTTGACTTTTGTTGACTCCAATGTGATTCTTATTAGTTTAGAAACATTTTCCAATCATTGAATCCATCTCAAAAGGTCCTGATCAAAGATTTGCAAATTTGACCATAACACATAAGAGGTGAGGTTCAAATTTTATTATTTTTGTAAATTGTTCATCTTGCTTCACTTGGGCATGGGTTAGGATCAATTGAGTATTATATTAGGTTGAGAGATGGTTTCACACCATTTGGTCAAGGTTTAAAGTGCATAGGTCAAGAATTGGGGAAATGGCTATGTGTCACATATGCCTCTATGCATATGTGGCATTTGATTTTCAATTTGATTTGGCTTGACCCAATTGATGTTGTTGAGTGTGGAAATGGCATATGGAAGTGATCCAATCATCCACAACAAGTCCTAAGGTCAAACTTCTAAAATTCACAAATTTGCATGTTACTCCCATATGCCTCTATGGCATTTTTAGTTTCTTTTTATTTTCTTTGGAAACCACTTGGACTTGGCTTGATAAGTACTAGGTAAGGTATATGAAGGTTTTCCAAACCTCTAAGCAAAGTAGAAAGGCTTAGGGTGAAGTTTTATAAATATAGCCCTAGGCACATATGCCTCTTTCTTATTTAATTTCCTTTTATTTTAATTTCACTAGGGTGGTGAAAAGAGAGGTGAAGTTTAGGGTTTAGTGGGGTTCACAATGGTTTACCACTGTTTAGCATAAATAATAAAGGTAGGGTTCAAGATTTACCTAGTAGGACTATATGCCCACATATGTCTTTTATTTTATTTTGTGTTTCTCAAAATAAATCTAAAATAATTTCTGGAGAAGATTAGGGTTTAAGGTTTTTCTTATTTGATTTCTTTCCTCTTTATTTTATTTGGTTGGTGACCTTCACTTGATCACTTTAGGGTTTTAGGGGTTAGCACATAAGCATAATAACATTCATCATGGCAAAACACAGGATTTAGAACAAGCTCTATATGTATCAATCTTATTTTAATAAAAGTTTTTGTTGGTTCCAAAATTTGGAACTAGGGAAATTCATTTTGTTTGTTTTGAAATTTTTGGGTTGTTACAGTGAGTTCCACATCTTTTCCGTGTTTATAGTGATCATCGCTTTGACATTTGAGTTTTTGGACTTCACCCACTCTTGACAATACACTTGATTTCGGATTTCGTCTTTTGGCTTTCCACCACACTCACCTACCACCATATTTGCTAGCTTTTGCGTGTGTCTTTGTGTGAGTGCCCGATACAATTGTTCTAACTCTCGGTTTGTTGGATCACCTCGATCTTATCATACCACGGTAAGGTTGCGAGGTAGTGTTCTTCCACTAACACCCACCATATAGATCTTGTCGTGCTAACATGGATAGCGAAGAAGAGGATACGGAGGACCACATGGAGAACTTCGAGGAGGATTCCTCTTCAAGCACCGCGGATGTGGAGGAACATGTGGAGCTCTACTCCGACTATGGCTCCACAAGCATCATCGGCATGTCCGACATCGAGGAGCTCAACAACGACCATGGCTCCCCAAGCATCACCGACATCTCCGACATCGAGGAGCTCGACAACGACCATGGCTCCCCAAGCATCATCGACATGGACGACATGGTGGAGCGCCACATTAAGGACGACTTCGACGAGCTCTACATCGACAATGGCTCACCAAGCATGGACGACATGGTGGAGCAACGCCACGAGTACGACATCGACACCATGGCGGAGCCTCACCTCGACCCCACCATGAGCAACACCGGTGCCTCCACATACCCCTACTTGGCCAATGGAGCTACATATGAAGATAGAGGACCTCCACGATGGCACCATCATATGGATCATCAAGAGCGTCCCCATCATGAGCGTCATCGACACACTTCTCCGAGCTCCACAAGGCGCCACCATGAGAGTGCTTATGCACAAGATCATCGACCTCAAGTACATCATATGGAGCATCAAGAGCGTCCCCAACATGATCGTCGTCGACACTCTTCTCCAAGCTCCACAAGGCACCGCAAGCAACATGCCAAGTCGCATGAGCCATCATCTAGGCATGGCAAGGACCGTCATCGACTCACACCATCTCATGATAGTCGTCAACCACTACCACCTCATGGTCTACATCGACATACGTCACCACATGAGCTTCGCCGCCACAAGCCACTTCATGATCGCCATCGACCAACATCCCCCAAGGATCTTCGACGACACTTATCAAGACATGGTGATGATGCACGACGACGAGAGCCTCGACATGAAGGCGTCAAACACCATCATAGGGTGTCTACCACTCCAAGGATGGAGAGGGCACATCAAGAGGACTTTCCTCATAAGGCGACTCCTACATCTTGTGCCACCACCATAATGGCCCCTACCTCGTCCCATGCCTATGGACTCCGATGCTACAAGTGCAAGCAACAAGGCCACCTCCCACGGGAATGTCCCAATCTCCTATGTGAGGTGTGCAAGGCCAAGGGTCATGAGGCATGGCAATGCACAAAGCCAAGCGCCAAGACGCTCTACTTCGACGAGCTACAAGGCCAAGCCACCAAGAAGCCTACGGCGCCCACACTTCAAGATGAAGACCTCCAAGGCCATCGCAAGGATGAAGTGGATCCGAGCCTAGCTCTCCACGACACTACGGCGCCACCGATGGAGGACGACTTGGGAGGCGATGGAGTTGAGATGGTTGAGCATGGGATTTTCCCTTCAACCAAGGAGGCGCATGGAGATGAGAAAGTCGAGCCTACTCCTATATGCTTCATTGATGAGTTGGTACCAATCCCATGTGAGCATGAGAGCCACTTAGCCCACTTGAGTGAGAGTGATAGTGAGTTGAGTGACTTCCACCCCATATGTGAGTTTGAGTGCTTCCGTTTGGAGGACATGAGTGATACACAAAGTGAGTTGAGAGAGGTAGATGATAGGTCCATGGAGGACATCGCATTTGCTAACACATTAACCTCTCCCTCGTTTGTGTCTTCTTATGTTGCACTAGGTTCCACGGAGGACGAGTTCCCGATCATGGAGAAGATGTACATGGTGCATGACGACGATGATATCTCACCATGCTTGCTCCAAGATGGACATGTCGACCACATGGATCCCCCTACTTCCACAACACCTACTTCAAATGAGTCGGCCTCCAAAGGTAACAACATAGGTGTTGATGATGCCATGATCCCACTAGTGGACATGATGCCTTTGGAATGCATGCATGATCTCGATGATCCATTTGCTACTTCACATGCTACTTTCATTTTCCCATGCGATACTTTGCTTGTTAACATTGTTGATCATGTGGAAGTGAATGTTTGTGATACCATGACCATGCCATGCTATGAGAGCTTCACATTTTCCCCGCTTGCTTGTAATGATAATGATTATGATCATGCTTGTGTTGTGACACCCTTGATGAACACTTGCTCTTTACATAGGGTTGTCGACAACAATGATAACATGTTCCACATGCTTTGCCCCAAATGTTTACACCATTCCATGATCCTTGCATCTAAGATTGTGAACAATTGCTCTTTCTTATGCTTGGTATGCAAGAATGCTTATTTCATTGTCCATGAGATGGCCCCCATAGCCTTCTCTATTTTTGATGATCATGAGTTACCACATGCCATGAATGCACCTTCTTGCCATATACACCATCGCCATGCATTTCCTACTATCTTGATTGACACTAATGGTGATGTGCACAAGACTTGGACCATCATGATGGATGATGTGTTCATCTACCATGCACACACGCTCTTTGTCTTGTTTATTCCATGTGTAGGTACACGGACGACCACTTCCACCGCTACGGAGCATGAGCTCACGAAACGCGCAATTGAGAGCTACCCCATCAAGGACCTAACCCGCGGGAATCACACCAAAGGGTATGTTCCCACAAGCCTTCACCCTCATGTGTTTCCGACTTGGTTTGTCGAGCTTCCGGTTTGGTCCAATTCCTCGTCACCTCTTTTGCTTCTTACGCAACATATCTTGAAACATCTTGTTGGCACAATGGTTGTTGTATGTATTGATGATATCACCATACACTCCGAGAATCTCAAGGACCATGTCATACATGAGAGAGACACCTTATGCATCTTGTGCCACATGTATCACAAAAAGTTGCTCTCCTTTGGATTTCTCATTTCATCTTTGGCAATTGCAATGGATTCTTTGACACTTGAGGATACCCATACTCGGCTCACGCCAACCATACTTTCCCAAGCTAGAAGTCTCCATAGCTTTGCCATTGCACATAACAATTTTGACCCAAATTTTGCCGCCGATACTTGCCTTTTGATTGTTCCATTTGAGTGGGACAATGCTACACACACCATTTTTGACACCTTCCAAAGCAAACTTTTACATGCACAAATTTTTGCCCTTCCACATGTTGGATACACCCACACTCTTTTGGTTTCCATTTTTGCCAAATGCCTCTTGGAGCTTTCCCTTCGCAAGTGGTTTTTCTCCAAGTTCTTCTTCGACCGCGACTACCCAACTCTACATGGGACAACCGTCATGGACTACCTCTTCGATGAGGAGGAACAAGAGTCGAGGACGACTCTTCCCCAAGGGGGGGAGATGATGCGGGGTGGCCTTCGGACACCTACGCCTCAAGACCATCAAGTGCAACCCCGCCTATCATCGACGCTACACCATGGCCAAAGAGTCCCCCAAGTGGACCTTCAACCCTAAACCACGCTACACGCGACAAGGTGAACTCCTTCCTCTCGACACTCGACCTCGTCAATACCTTGGATGGAGTGCTACCTCATTCCGATATGTCTTGTGTTACTAGGTACGAGCTTCGTCGAGGATCCGTAGAGGAGGAGGCATTTACTTGGTGCAAAGAAGAAGAAGAAGAATTGAGAAGAGAAGAAAGAAAGGAGAAGAAAGGAAGAGCAAAGGGAGAGAAGAGGGAGAGGGGGGCGGAGCCACCAAGGAGAGGCCGGAGCCTCCAGGCCCCCCCATGGCCGGTACCACCTCCAGGAGAGGCCACACGCGGAGCCAGGCCCGGTACTACCGGCCAGCCTTGGCCGGTACTACCGGCCAGCCAGGCGCCACCTCCAGCCTGGCCGCGGAAGGGGAGGCCGGTACTCCGGCCACCGGCCAAGGTACCCGGGTACCAGCCCCCGCGCTGCATGCTCCCCGGTACCTCCGGCCGAGGTACCGCCCGAGGTACCGCTCGCACGTCCAAGTACCCTGGATACTTTGCTCAAATTGGAGGCATCTTCCGGTACCTCCACCGGAGGTACCGCCCGCGCGCGAAGTGACCCCGATCTGAACCGTCCATTCGCCATCCAACTGCTGTAACGTAATTAGCCTTTGCCCAAACTACCCTTGACTCAAATCTGAGCTATATGTATCCCCGTACCTGCACTTTGCTAGGGTTAGACAAGATTTAGCTTAGAATAGATTTGAGCTTTGTCTCCCTAGGGTATCATCCCTCTGTAATCAAGGCCACCCTTGTTGTTGATTGGATTTGTGAGTGAGATTCTAGTGTGTGCACTCTCTCTCCCTCACCGATCTCCGTCTCCAACACCGGTCTCTCACCTCGGAATTCTACCGCGGTCTCTTCCGTGGGTGATTCTATTGGCGTGGTCCATCGAGCCACGGGGGTAAGTATCGATTGTATCGGGTTGGTGTGCGTGCGTGTGTCCTCGTGTTCTTCGCGTTCGTCGTGTTCATCGTGTTCTTCGTTTCCCCTCTTTTCCCCTTTTGATTTTGGGTCGAATTCGCAAGATTGGGCCACAATCTAGGTCTTAGACCACATCAAAGCGGGTGTGCATGACTTCTTGCATCTCTTCCCATGTGTCAATGGGTGCTAAGTCTTCCTTCTCACGCTTCTTGTTTACCTCTTCCCACCAAACATTTGCATATCCTTCAAACTCAAGTGATGCCATGGCAACTTTCTTTGCTTCGGAGAAGTTGTGGATGCGAAATATCTTATCAACCTTGAGTACCCAAGACAAGTATGCGTCGGGATCTTCCTCTCCTTGGAACTTGGGCATGGTGAATTTGAGCTTCCCAAAGATTTCTTCCTCATTGCGGTCATTGCGTCTAGGAGGTGGTCTTTCTTCACCATGAGCTTGACGTTGTTGAGGTTGAGGTTGTGGACCTTGAGCATCTTCATTGTTGTTTCTTTGTTGTTGAGGAGGAGGTGGTCTTCCATGACCTTCATCTTGATCATCATTGTTGTGGCGTTGATGAGGCCTCACACTTTCTTCACTTGATGCTTGGTGATGATTTGAGTCTTCCTCCATCTCAACATCTCGTGCTTGATGAGGTGGTCTTCTACCATGAGGGCGATCATCATGATGACGACGGTTGTGTTGTGACAAGCTTGCAAAACTCGTGTGGCAAGATAGCAAAAGCGAGCTAACGCTAACATAGTGCGAGAAAAGCCGCCAAAACACAAAAAGAGTGCAAGTGCACCATAGAGCAAAAGTGTGCGAGTGCCATCATACATACATATACACAAAGAGTGTAAGTGCCACCAAATACAAAAAGAGGAAAAAGCTTTTAAGCAAAAGAGAGAAAAGAGAAGAGAGGCCGCGTGTGAATCTTGTTGTCTCTTCGTTTGCAACCAAAGCTTTGCCTCTCCTTGTGTTAGTGTGACACCGAGCCACCCTTGCTTTCGGGCTTCATACACTTTTCCGCTCGTTCCTTGGTTGCACTAACCCCGCTTATCCCGTGTGTGAGTTCCATATCTTTTCCGTGTTTATAGTGATCATCGCTTTGACATTTGAGTTTTTGGATCTTACCCACCCTTAACAACAAACTTGATTTTGGATTTCATCTTTTGGCTTTCCACCATACTTACCTAACACCATATTTGCTAGCTTTTGCGTGTGTCTTTGTGTGAGTGCCCGATACAATTGTTCTAACTCTTGGTTTGTTGGATCACCCCAATCTTGTCATACCACGGTAAGATTGCGAGGTAGTGTTCTTCCACTAACATACACCATATAGATATTGTCTTGCTAACATGTATAGCGACGAAGAAGATATGGAGGAGTACACGGAGCACTCCGAGGAGGATACCTCTTCAAGCACCGCGGATGTGGAGGAACATGTGGAGCTCTACACCGACTATGGCTCCGCGAGCATCGCCAACATGACCGACATCGAGGAGCTCTACACCGACTATGGCTCCGAGAGCATCGCCAACATGGACGACATCGACGAGCTCTACATCGACACTTGCTCAACAAGCATGGATGACATGGTGGAGCACCACGACGAGGACGACATCGACCCCACCATGCATACCGCCGATGCTCCCACATACCCCTACTTGGCCAATGGAGCTACATATGAAGATCGAGGACCTCCACGATGGCATCATCATGTGGATCATCAAGAGCGTCCCCAACATATTCGGCATCGACACACTTCTCCGAGCTCCACAAGGCGCCATCATGAGAGTGCCTATGCACAAGATCATCGACATCACGGACATCATATGGAGCATCAAGAGCGCCCCCAACATGAGCCATCACCTAGGCATGGCAAGGACCGTCATCGACTCACACCATCTCATGATCGTCGTCGGCCACCACCACCTCATGGTCTACATCGACATCCACCCACACATGATCTTCGACGACACCACTCAAGACATGGTGATGAGACAAGAAGACGAGAGCCTCGACATGAAGACCTTCCTCATAAGGCGACTTCTACCTCTTGCGCCACCACCACAATGGCCCCTACCTCGTCATATGCCTATGGACTCCGATGCTACAAGTGCAAGCAACAAGGCCACCCTCCACGGGAATGTCCCAATCTCCTATGTGAGGTGTGCAAGGGCAAGGGTCACATGGCATGGCAATGCACAACGCCAAGCGCCAAGAAGCTCTACTTCGACGAGCTCAACGCACAAGTCTCCAAGATGCCACCACTTGAGGACGACTTAGGAGGCGATGGAGTTGAGATGGTTGAGCATGGGAAGTTCCCTTCAACCACGGAGGCGCATGGAGATGAGCAAGTCGAACCTACTCCTACATGCTTGATTGATGAGTTGGTACCAATCCCATGTGAGCATGAGAGCCACTTAGCCCACTTGAGTGAGAGTGATAGTGAGTTGAGTGACTCCCACCCCATATGTGAGTTTGAGTGCTTCCATTTGGAGGACATGAGTGATACACAAAGTGAGTTGAGAGAGGTAGATGATAGGTCCATGGAGGACATCGCATTTGCTAACACATTAACCTCTCCCTCGTTTGTGTCTTCTTATGTTGCACTAGGTTCCACGGAGGACGAGTTCCCGCTCATGGAGAAGATGTACATGGTGCATGAAGACGATGATATCTCACCATGCTTGCTCCAAGATGGACATGTCGACCACATGGATCCTCCTACTTCCACAACACCTACTTCACATGAGTCGGCCTACAAAGGTAACAATATAGGTGTTGATGATGCCATGATCCCACTAGTGGACATGATGACTTATGAGCGCATGCATGATCTTGATGATACATTTGCTACGTCACTTGATTCTTTCATATTCCCATGTGATGCTTTGCTTCCTAACATTGTTGATCATGTGGAGTTGATTGATTGTGATACCATGAACATGCCATGCTATGAAAGTTTCCTATTTGCTCCGCTTGCTTGCAATGATGTTGAAAATGATGACATTAGTTTCCGCATGCTTTGCCCCAAATGTTTACACTCTTCCATGATCCTTGCATCCAAGATTGCGAACAATTGCTCTTTCTTATGCTTGGTATGCAAGAATGCTTATTTCATTGTCCACGAGATGGCCCCCATAGCCTTCTCACTTTTTGATGATCATGAGTTACCACATGCCATGAACGCACCTTCTTGCCATATGCATCATCGCCATGCATTTCATACTATCTTGATTGACACTAATGGTGATGTGCACAAGACATGGAACATCATGATGGATGATGTGTTCATCTACCATGCACACACGCTTTTTGTTCTCGCTATTGTGTGTATAGGTACCCGAATGACTACTTCCACCGCTACGGAGCATGAGCTCACGAAACGCGCAATTGAGAGCTACCCCAACAAGGACCTAACCCGTGGGAATCACACCAAAGAGTATGTTCCCACAAACCTTCACCCTCATGTGTTTCCGACTTGCCTTGTCGAGTTTCCGGTTTGGTCCAATTCCTCGTCACCTCTTTTGCTTCTTATGCAACATATCTTGAAACATCTTGTTGGCACAATGGTTGTTGTATGTATTGATGCTTTCATCATACACTCCGAGATTCTCAAGGACCATGTCATACATGTGAGAGACACCATATGCATCTTGTGCCACAAGTTACACAAAAAGTTGCCCTTCTTTGGATTTCTCATTTTATCTATGGCAATTGAAATGGATTCTTTGACACTTGCGGATACCCATACTTGGCTCACGCCAACCATACTTTCCCAAGCTAGAAGTCTCCATGGCTTTGCCATTGCACATAACAATTTTGCCCCAAATTTTGCCGCCGATACTTGCCTTTTGATTGTTCCATTTGTGTGGGACAATACGACACATCACATTTTTGACACTTTACAAACCAAACTCTTACATGCACAAACTTTTGCCCCACCAAATTTTGGATACATCGACACTCTTTCGAATACCATTTTTGCCACATGCCTTTTGGAGAAACGACTTGATGCTTCGTATTTGATTGAGAGCCTCTTGTTCGCCGGTCACCAAATTGGCATCCACAAGCTTTCCTTTTGCAAGTTGTTTTTCCCCTTGTTCTTCTTCGACCGAGACTTGGCCCCTCCACCACCACATGGGAGACCCGTTATGGACTACAACAAAGACGCCCGCACTACGACGAGCATCCCTAAGGACACAAGGGCACCTATACAAGTCCTTCCCGTCTACCTCATCGGTGAGGAGGAGCAAGAGTCGAGGACGACTCTTCCCCAAGGGGGGGAGATGATGCGGGGTGGCTTTCGGACACCTCCGCACCAAGACCATCAAGTGCAACCCCGCCTATCGTCGACGCTACACCATGGCCAAAGAGTCCCCCAAGTGGACCTTCAACCCTAAACCACGCTACACGCGACAAGGTGAACTCCTTCCTCTCGATACTCGACCTCGTCCATACCTTGAATGGAATGCTACCTCATATCGGTGTGCTACATATCATTAGGTACAAGAATCATCGAAGAACCGGAGAGGAGGAAC
>JAUUTY010001692.1:0-20000 GCA_030979885.1 Lolium multiflorum
TGGGCCGCCGTCGCCTGTGCGACTGGCCCAAAGGCCGCAATCCTAGGGTGAAGATCTGCGCGATGGATAAGGAGATTACTTGCGAGAGGGGTGGCGAATCCCGGATTAGTAGCAACGATACGATTCGGAGTTATCTTCATGTAACCCTAGATCGGGGGTGCCTATATAAACCCCCGAGCTAAACCCTAGACGACATCATCTGAGATCCAATCTCCCCTTGTAAGCTCTGGCGTAGCCGCCGACTGAGCCCCCCATTGAGAGTAATAGATTTAGCAGGACGTAGGCCTTTTACTCTCCGGAGGGGCTGAACCTGGGTAAAACCTTGCGTCATGTGCACCTCGATCCGAAGATGGCAATGTTCCCTTGCCCTCGCATCAACAAAGTGCTACCCCCCGTAGCACCTGCCGTGGTCATATCCATGACAGGATATGTGATAGGCTGTCCTGATTGTCCTAGCCTCTCTTGCTGGCATAACTGCACTCAACCCTAAGGCTTCAGGTAACTGGAGTCCTACCGTACACTTCGCCAGTACAGTACCATCATAGTACATGTACTTCATTACTCGGATTTGGGGATCGCACCCAAACTCGAGTAACATAGCTCGGAGTATATCAGCAAGTCCCCCGTCATAGTCATCCAAAGTGGATTCCTTCACTTTCACGTTACGTCCGGAACCTGAACTGGCCATTGTTGGTTGTAGATAAGAAAGAATATAATATTAGTAATAATGCATCATAATAGTGATAATAAAGAATTATCGCACTAAAAGATATGAATGTATTATTCTCAAGTGAATAAACACCATATTTTTAGAAAATTCTTTACTAATCCTATTTGACTCCTAACGTTTTGTCCCATTAACTAGGTTCCAACCTAAGGTCAAAGCTTTTGCTCTGATACCAACTGTGGTGACCCTGCATACCACTGCATGTTGTAGTATGCCAGTCGTTGACATAACATGTGCGAAGTACCAATCCGCAAATATTACATCCCTCAGAGTAGTACAACAGAACATAGCTGGTCCATAACTCATTCACATATTATTACAAACCATATATATACACATCATCTCGGAGCTCCTCCTGGGTCCATAGAGGTTTACTCCTGGGTTCGAGGTGAACCCAACTCAACTTACAATATATATGTCTTAACAAGTTTAACATTATTGACTCGAGCAGCTAAATACTAAAGAGTTCGTGCTGCTCCGTTACTACTACTACTCCTGTGGTCTACGCTTGTTCTCCTTCTAGAACCTCCCGGTTCCGTACACTATCAGATAGCGACCCCTCTACTCCTCCAGAGAGGTCTGGTTCCTCGTCGCAGATCCCATCTGCTCCGTCTTGTCCATCGTTGGCCTCCTCAAGGTGATTTAGACAATCTTAGCAGAGGATTATAAGAGGTATGAGTACGAGCATACTCAACAAGTTCATAATAGGAAAGAGGTGTTTAATTGACTAGCTATGCCATCTGACCAGAAAGTCTAATACCAATGCATGTTTTTATAACCATTTCTTCAAAAGGTTGCTTTTATTCAGAAGAACTATGTCCGTCAGCCTTCACCGGTTTACTAGAATTTCATGGAGTTCCTTTCCAGCAGTGTTTGCAGTTCCATAACCCGGAACGGGGAGTGACATGTCACGATTCATTACACTCTGCAGAGGTGTGTTGCTTTACCCATAAGAGATCTTATCCTTGGTGCCAACCGGGCAGCTTTTCCGTCCACACTTCCTTGGTGTGAGGCCCGGTATAAGGTCCTAGCCAATCATTATGTTTCTCTGCGACCCCGAACACCCACCCTTTGTTGCAATTCCGACCTTGGGTCCTCGCCGGCCAGCGTATCCATACAATACCATCCGATCTCGACTACTATCAGGTTCCTGACCCGATACCTTCGCTGGTCGTTGCAACCCATCATAGACCGCATTAACGTGGGGACTTAGGGCTCCCCAACCACTCCGCTTGTCCCTCGGGATTCAAGTGACTACGGTAAGCGCATCCTTTGATGAACGAGAGAGAGAAACACGACTACACCGTCCCATTCCAGATCTTATGGTTAACATGGTTGTTACGGCACAAGAATCACAAGACGACATTTGTTGTTTAATCCTAGATGGATACAAACCATTGCAATGGAACCTCCACCATACTCATACCATGGTTCCATTGCCCACCACATAGTCATATTCATAATTATGAAGATAGCAATTTTGCTTTTCATGCAAGAGTGATAAGTATAGTACTTTGAGTAATTTGGAAAAAAATACTCAAATTGACATGAGCAAGCGATGAACTTGCCTGGCGACTACATTGTAGTGCAGTTGGATTGTTTGGACTGACCCTGGTCCTCTGTTTCTGAAAGATAACATCATTGTCCGATAAGGGCAATGGTTAAAGATTCAAATATGCATGCTTTCGATTTTTAGGGTTTGGTTTCCCCCTTCCTGATGCTTTAGAATTTAATGTCAGAGGTGGCTAATAAGAACAATTTAGGAATACCCCTTAAGAGTGAAAATTCTATCTTGGAGTATTGCCAAGATGTTTTTAAGTCCAAAAATATTTATGGACTTATTTTATCATTAAATATATGGAGTTTATTATTAATGATTATTATTAAATCTTTATTCTTTGTATTTAATTATGGCTCAAATTTATTTGTCTCAAAAATTCCATCTCATATTTTATTAAATTTTAAGTGGTTTGCATATTTTTCTCTATTTTTTTGGAGTTATATTTAATTTATAAAATTCTGTTAACGTTTCTATTTAATTTGGAATTTGGAAATGACCAAATTGCCCCTTGGGCCCACCTGCCAGGCTGCTCGAGCTGGTTAGGTTGGACCAGCCCGTTGGGCTTGGTCCAACCGACCCAGTCGCTCGCGCGTTGCCTCCTTCGTCCTAACCCTAATTCCCCCGCACGCTCCTGCGACCCGTGGTCGCCGTTGTCGTCGCTTTGTTCCGGCCGCCTGCGGCCATCCCCGGCGACGAGATGGTGCGCAATCGAACCGCCTCTCGACACCGTCAATCTCCTCTGTGTCGATCTGGAGCTAGCATCGCTCCCGCTCGTCCCCGGCCCCTCCTCTATGGCTAGGGTAATGGGATCCGCTGCGATCTCGCTGCTCGCTGGCGTCCCTGGCGCTGTGGCGCCGTCGTGAGCCGCGCCGTGGTGGTGCTGGGCGCTGCGGCATTTGTCGTGGCCTGGCCTGGCTTGGCCTGCGCCGCCGTCGGCGTGTGCCGCCGTGGCCGCCATGGCCGTGTCGACCATCTCCTTCCCGGTATGTGCTCCTGCCCTCTTTCTCTTGCATGTTCTAGCTCTTCTCTCTCTCTCTGTACCCTGGCGTTCATGGTCTTGTGCTACTGCTGCTTATGTGCTGGTTGCTATTGCTGCTTTCTCTAGCTTGTCATGTTGTTGCCCTGTGGCCATGTCTGGTGTGAAGTTGATGAAGGAGAATTTATGCGCAACGTTGAGTGGAACCCCAAGAGGAAGGTATTAGAAACTGAGAGCATGCAAGATCATAATAACATAATACATAATCTCAACCAAAGCAATCTCTCTATAAATCGGATCCACATCAAACCAACATGTAGCAATTACAAATAGATGATCTTGATCATGTTAGGCAGCTCACAAGATCTATACATGAGCACAACAAGGAGAGGACAACCATCTAGCTACTGCTATGGACCCATGGTCTCGTGGAGGACTACTCACGCATCACCTCGGATGAAGACATGACGATGTAGAGGCCTCCGGCGGTGATTTCCCTCTCCGGCAAGGTGTTGGGATGGACTGCAGAACCCTCCCGAACTAGGGTTTTGGTTGACGGCGGCGTCGGAAATTTTCGTGGATGGAGGCTCTCGTTACTGGGGTTTTCCCGATATGAGGAATAAATAGGCGAAAGGGCGGAGCAAACGAGGCGACGAGGCGCCAGTACAAGGGTCAGGCGCGACCAAGGGTGGGGTTTGCCCTATGTACTGCCACATGCGCTCTCCCGTGTGTGTCCTTCGCTCCGTCTTCGTCCCGGAAAAATAAGACTCTAGGCTTTTGTTTCGTCCAATTCCGAGAAACTTTCATGTACAACTTTTCTGAAACACAAAAACAACAGAAAACAGGAACTGGCACTGCGGCACTGCGTTAATAGGTTAGTCCCAGAAAATGCTAAAAAGTGTGGAAAAATGCACATAAAACATATAATAATTGTAACAAAACAAGCATGGAGCATTAAAAATTATAGATACGTTTGGGACGTATCAATGATCATGAAACTATGATCATCTATTAATCAACAAGCTAGTTTAACAAGAGGCTTACTAGGGACTCTTTTATGTTTACAAAACACACAAGTATTAATGTTTCCGGTTAATACAATTATAGCATGGGATGTAAACATTTATCATGAACACTAAGATATAACAATAAACACTTTTATTATTGCCTCTTGGGCATATCTCCAATAGGCTTGAAGATCTTTCCCATGCCAAAATGTTTCATCCTTGCTTTCGATCCCACTGAGTTGCCAAGCAGACTCTCGACTAACGTTCTTCTTAATGTGCATGACATCGAGGCTGTGGGGCGTGTGGAGGACCTTCCAGTACTCCAAGTCGTGGAAAACAGACCTCGCTTTCCATACACCGAGCAGCGGCTCTGGCTTCGGTCGCTTCTTTCCCGGCGCTGGGCACTCCTTCCAATTTTTCAGAAGATCATCGATTTCTGCGCCGCTCCTCGGGCGTGGGGGTCCATCGGGCTCATCTTTACCATTGAACAGATCACCGCGTTTTCTCCACGGGTGATCCAAGCGAAGCCACCTTCGAGCACCTGGGTACACGGTTTTCGAGGACCCGGGATCCCTTGGTAGTTGTAGATGCGGGGTCTCGTCCATGCACTTCACACAGCCGTTGAATCCGTGGCCGACCTGGGCAGATACATATGCGTAACCAGGATAGTCCGTGACCGTCGTGATCAACGCGGCTCTCATATCGAAATAAGTTCTAGTGTAGGCGTCCCACGTACGGGGTGGCGTCTTCCACAACGTGTCTAACTCCTCTTTCAGCAGCCCGAGATACAAATGCATGTCGACACCTGGTTGTTTCGGCCCCTGAATGAGAATACTCAGGTGTATGTACCTTTGCTTGGTGCACAGCCACGGGGGTAGGTTGTAAGGCCATACAAACACAGGCCAGGTGCTATGCGTGCTACTCTGGTTGCCGAACGGATTGAGTCCATCGGTGCTCATACCCAGCCTGATGTTCCTTGCGTCGCCCCCGAACCTAGGGAAGGCGATGTCCAATGCTTCCCACTGGCCAGCGTCTGAAGGGTGTGTCAGCATATAGCCCATCTCCGGATCTTCTTCGGGCTTCTCCCTTTCCGCGTGCCATTGCATGAGCTTTGCTTCCTTAGGGTCCATGAAATACCGCTGCAGACGGGGAGTGATAGGAAAGTACCATACCACTTTTCGAGGTACCTTCTTGTTCCCAACCTTGTACCGTCCGTGGCCGCACACCGGACATGTGGTTCTATCCTTGTACTCGCCCTGATAAATTGTGCAATCATTAATGCAATCGTGGTATTTTTCGTGTGGTAGGTCAAGAGGGCACACGACTTTCTTGGCCTCCTCGATACTACTTGGCAATGTGTTCCCCTCCGGGAGACGATCGTGCCAAAATTTCAAGTTCTTGTTGAAGCTGGAATCGGTCCACTTGTTCTGCGTCTTCATCTGCAGGTAATCAAGCGTTACATGCAAGCGCGTATCCTGCGGACGACACCCAGGAAAGATCGGAGTCATCCCGTCTTTCTCCATTTGCGCCAGCTTGGCTTTCTCTCTGGCTGCAGCTCTATCGTTGCTCGTCTCCTGGAGGAGCATATCTTGAACATGAGAGTCCCGCAAGGCCGAAATTAGCGGGGTCGCGCCGGAATCTTCTTCTTCATCATGATGATCTTCTCCGCCGGCATCTTCTTCTTCATGATGATCTTCTCCGCCGACTTCTTCTTCTTCATGATGATCCCCGTCTTCTTGATGATAGTCTTCTCCATGATGATAGTCATCTCGCTCGACATGGTCTTCATGCGCACCATTTGATGGGGCCGGCCGCGCCTGGTTGTCTTGCATGAAACCGCGCCTCAGCAGGTGCTCCTCCAGTTGTCCGGAATCAGGGTTGATCCAGCGCTCGAGTTTGCATGATCGACATGGACATCTTATCTGGTGCCTGTTGTTCCGAATCATGTCCGCCTTTGCATCTTTCTTGTATCCAGCGATTCGAGCGGAACTCATCGTGAGGATCATGGTTGCCTACCAATGGTATACATAGAGCAGAAAATTAGAACCGCAACACATGCACACACATGCATGGACGTCGCGAAAAAATTCGGCATGACCTCTCCTAAAGGTAGGACATATGGGTAGGGCAAAAAAAATTTCGAAATGGAAATGAATCAACATTTCGGCAAACATACATGCACCACACCGGCATAAGTGAAAAGTATGGCCAAAATGAGATGTGGGAGAGGAGGAGAGAGTACGGAGAGGCTACCCCTCACCAACAATTAGGTATCAACCAAAGTAAGTCCAATAAGTACCAAAACAAGTGAAAAGTATGGCCAAAATGGGATGGGGAGAAGGGGGAGACGAGCTGGATGGAGGAGGAAGAAGAATGAAATGGGTAGTGTGGTAGGTGGGGGGTTGGCACTGTGTAGATCCGTGTAGCAATTTCTGTGGCACACCAGGGAAAATGCGCAACTAAATACCTTGTTTCGTGGCACACCAATCTCACTGTGCCGCTAAATACCTTGTTTCTATGGTGCGCCAAGCGCTGTGCGCCACAGAAAGGTGTAATTCTGGCGCACGTCGATCGATGCGCCACAGAAATATTGAAACCAATGATTGAGCCTGACCGTGGGTAGGGCCCACCAAATTTTTGAGCGCGGTGCGCCACAGAAATCAGCTATTTTAGTGGCGCACACCGCCTGGTGCGCCACAGAAAATATTTCTGTGGCGCATGGGAAACAGGTGCGCCACAGAAAGGCCTCCCACCTATAGCTAGTTTCCTACAAGTGTAGGAGGCTCGCCTTTTCTTCCCTTAGAGTGACCACTTGATCCCATCATGTGTTGGCATAATCTTCAAATTCAAGAGATGCAATGGCCACTTTCTTCACACCAGAGTAATTGTGGATGCGGAAGATCTTGTCAACCTTGAGTGCCCATGAGAGGTAAGCTTCGGCGTCATCTTCGCCTTTGAACTTGGGCATGTTGAACTTGATCTTGACATACATGTTCTCTTCATTCTCTATGTTCCTTTGGCGAGGTCGCATGCCTTCTTCTCTCGCAACTTGTTGTGGGTGAGGAGGTCTTCCGCAGCCAAAAATATCATTGGGTTGGCGTTGCACTTGAACGCTTGCTTCACTTGGGGCGCGGTGATGGCGTTGGCAGCAATCTTGACAAGGTTGTCGAAGTTCTTGATGATGCCCATGATTAGTTTCCTCATCTTGACCATTTGCCGGATCTCCTCTTCCATGTTGGTTGTGTCTTGGATGGTTTCGAAGATCACGCCTAGGTTGTTCTTGGTGACCTTGATAATGAGCATCAACATGTGGTTCGCGATGAGGCACCGGGCCCATGTGGAGGATGGCGTTGTCTTAGGGTTGGTCGTCACACCCATGGTGGGCGTGGAAATCATGTTGATGGCGGTCATGGACTTGTGCTTCTTCTTGTTGATGACGCTCATGTGGTCGAACATGTCGATGATGTTCTCCTCGCCTAGAGTTGGAGCGTGATGACTCGTGGCGGTCATGGGAGTAGTAGTCTTGTGAAGAGCTTGATGATGAGGTAGAGCGGTGTCGATGGCAGTGACCCAAGTTGTTGATGGCACGCCCGAGGCTCTTCATGCGCCGCTCCATGCTCGCATCGTTGACCGCCATTTGGCGATCCTAGTTGTCCGTGGCTTCACGAAGGAGGGCCATGTCTTGGTTCACGACAACGAAGTTTTGTGATACTTCTTCATATTGCTCATCTATGTGAGTCTCAAACAATGCGAGGCGCTCGTTGAACTCTTGGCGTTGTGCCCATAGATTGTGTTGGGTAGCCAACCGATCGTTGTCGTTGAGGATTGCGTCCTCCCTTGCTTCTTCTTCGTTCCTAGGCATGGTGTCACACAAGATGATGAGGCCTAAGGCCTAGGATGTGCCCAAATCTCACGAATTGACACGAAATCAAAGAGGAGGGAAAGGGGAAACAAAGAACGAGAAGAACACGAAGAACAAACACACGCACACCAACCCGATACAACCAAATTTCACTCCCGTGGCTCGATAAACCACGCCGAGAATCCGCGAGGTAGAATCCCGGTGTGAGAGATCGGTGACGGAGATGAACACTTGTGAGAGAGAGAGTGGAGAACACTAGAATCTCAAACACAATTATTCAAATCTTCAACAAGAGGTAGCCTTGAGGACATAGGAGATCATCCCAGAGGTTTTGAGCAAAGCTCTAATGATAATCCAAGTCTATGTCTAACCCTAGAAAATGAGGAGTACGGAGGCACATATAGAACAGATTCATGAAGGGGTACTTTACGAATTACAACCAAATAATTTAGGGGCGTCCAGATGTAAAGGAGTGGCTCAGATCTGAGGAGGTGCAAGGGGGAGCGGAAGTACCGCTCGAGGTACCGGTGAGAGGCACGAATCGGAGCAAGTATACTGGGAGCTTGGACCTCTCGGCGTTACCATGGCCGGAGGTACCGGTAAATATGTGCGCGTGTCCAGGGTACCCGGACCCCCAGCGGTACCTCGGGCGGTACGTGGGATGGAGGTACCGGCCAGCCCGGGTGGAGGTACCGACCATGCGCGACTAGAGGTATTGGAGGCCTCCTTCCCCGCGCAGTCGACGTGGCTGTTGCTGGTGAGGCCGTGGCCGGTAGTACCGGCCAGGAGGGGCCGGTAGTACCGGTCCTGCCCCTTCCCGCATGGATGCCTCCTGGAGCATCCCTTCTCCTTTCTCTTCTTCTTTTCTTCTCTCTCTTCTTTCCTTCTAGTTCCTTGCACCATGGGAGTTCCTCCTCTCCGGGTCCTTGATGAATCTTGTACCTAATGACACATAGGACATCGGCATGAGGTAGCATTCCATCCAAGGGTGTGTCGAGATCGAGTGTAGAGAGGATTGAGTTCACCTTGTCATGTATAGCTTTCACTCGGGCTCGTGTCATCGGTCCACTTGGAGACTAGTTGGCCTTGGTGTAGTGTCGTCCTTGGGCGGGGCTACATCACAAGAGCTTGGTTGTGGATGTTAGTGTTAGAAACTACCTCCCAACCTTAACTTGTAATGATTGAATTGGATCAAATAACGAAGCTAAGATGAAATTCAATTTGTATCAGTTACACACGCAAGATCGCACACAAAGGTAGCAAATATGGTGGATAAGCAAGGATGGTGCAAAGCCAAAAGACAAAATCCAAGACAAGGTTTGTTGTTAAAGCTGGGCAAAATCCAAAAGTCAACGTCCAAGTGTCGATCACCAAAAACACGGAACGATGTGGAACACACGCATGAGATGAACGGGGAAAGAGCGGAAAAACAAAATGGCCTAAAAAGACCGGCTCGGTGTCACACTAACACAAGAGGCAAAGCTTTTGTTGCTTCTAATTGAGAGACATCAAGATTTGCACGTGGCCTCTCCTCTCGTCTCTCTCTTTTCCGCTTAAAAGCTTTTGACTCTTTTGTATTTGGGCACTTGCACCCTTTTGCTCTCTTTGTGTTATCGCCTTTTTGTTGCACTATGTTGGAGTGAGCTTGGTTTTTGCTATGTTTCCGCATGATTTTTTGCTAATAAGCTTTACTCCACACTACACACACCCTCACAACGGGGCCACATGCAATGTCTCGCAACACTCGACAAGCAATGCTCAATAGGATTGATGTGGGCATTACCCTTCGGGTAACCAACATTAGCACTAGTAGGAAAAGCCTCATCGGTGGCGCACCAAAATACCTATTCGTGGCGCATGGGCGGTGCACCATAGAATCTTCGCCACAAAAATAAGGATTTTGTGGCGCACCAGGACAGTGTGCCACATAATTAAGGAGTTCGTGGCGCACCAGGGACATGCGCCACAAAATAAGAGGTTCTGTGGCGCATATGGCCCAGGTGCGCCATAGAAATAGTGCGCCACTGAATTTAATTTTGGTGCTGACGTGGGCACTACCCTTCGGTAACCGACGTTGCCCTATCCTATGTTTCCTGGCTGGAGGCCCATGAAGGCACTTGGAGGCGAAGCGGCCCATCCGGGGTGCACCAGAAGATTCCTTGACAAGCAAGACAGAGAAGCAGCCGAACAAGGAAAGATTAGATCTAAAACTACTGTAAACCTAGTCGTATTCGGTTAGACCTCTTGAGACCTGGCCTCCTATATAAAGTCCAGGAGAGGGGCTGCCGAAGGGGACATAATCGATCTTAGCAATCTTAGCCACCAGAAGCTTAGAGCTAGGTCACCGTAGAGCTTAACATCTCAACGAGATCCCAGCCGAACTATTCAGCACCCCATTGTAACCTATTATCATCATAATAAAGAACAGACAGGCAGGACGTAAGGGTTTTACCTCATCGAGGGCCCCGAACCTGGGTAAATCGCTCTCCCCGCTTGTCTGTGAACCGATGTCTCGTGTCAGCTTGCAGGATTCCATCAACCCTAAGCCCCTATCGGAGGGCATTGCCGAGGAGCACCCTCGACAATTGGCACCGTCTGTGGGAAGCCTGCCGGCACAAGATCGGTCATCGGCAGATCCAGTCATGTCATCGACGTCTTCATCGACACCGTCATCACCAAACCTGGGAAGCCCGATTCGATTCGGCTCCTATGAATTCACCCCGCACAGCGATTCTTCTCGCTCAAACTTCTCGGATCTACAAGGAAACATGGAGATGACCATCGGCAGCGTCCACTACAACGTCAACGCAGAAGGAATTCTTCAGCTGCTGGAATCACCCACCTCCAGATCAACGAGTCCTAGCGCGTCATCATCACTCGACCTTTTGGCTGGCCTGACAGGATCGATGAGCCCGCGCCCTCGACTCCCCGTTCGGCGTCTTCCATGTCGGTAGGATCCGACGATCCCACATCTTCGGAGTTAACCTCGTACTACTGCTTGAACTGCGACGCCAGGCACGGGCTGGGGTCGAGCGACACACCGTTCATCTGCAATGCCCAATATTCATCGGGAGAGGACAGTGTCGACAGCATCGTCCAAGGAACCACCCGAAGAACGGCACACCATCAAGTTTATGCCGCCAATAACACAGGAAACACAAGGCACAGAGGAGACGGAGACCACACGCCTCGTTCTAGTAGGCGAGCAAGTTTCGAAAACAGCGCCAGCAACCGCGACAGCGATTACACCATCGCAGACGAGGAATGGGCAGCAGCCAGGGCAGCCGTCCTTAACAACACCCCGCTCCCAGGAACCTCGGTTGGAACCCTAAATGCCTATCGCTCTATACTAGAGAAAAACCGGGAGCACCTGTCGAGAGAGCAAGCCACCCTCGAGAGACGTCTATCTGCGGCAGACCGATCCAGCGAACGACGAAGAGGCACCTCTCGAAGCACTCATGGGGCAGGCAAGCACCGAGCAAGGCTATCCAGGCTCTCGGAAGATGACGCTAGAGAAATAACGTCGAACCTAACCAAGTCCTTTATGACTACGGACACCGCGGGCATGCCACGGCCGAAAAACGTTGCGGGAGCAACAGCCAACCTTGCTGCGTACCTCATCAACCAGCGCCCTGAAGGATCCATGGCTCAAGCTCACCGAGGCGCCCTAGAAAGTCTCGCGATATTGGGAGATAACCTAGTTCCACGAAAGGAAAAAACCACGTTGCAGGCCAGTGGTTCAAAGCACCGGGCGAGAGATGCTCGGGATGAAATCACCCAGAGCAGGATCGATAAAGCAAGGCGGCGACGTGCCGCTAGGGAGGAGGATGACAGCGATTCTTCGGATGAGAATCAGGAGAACGACGACGAGCTCAGGGGAGCCGATTGTCTAAGCTACAAAATCCGCGAAGCAATGCCACCTAAAAAGTTCAAGCCCACTCCTACTGACGCTGCCAAATACGATGGGCAGCAGGAGCCAAGATCTTGGATAGACGACTACCTGCAGACCGTGATTCTGCATAAGGGGAACCAGATAGCAGCAATGCAGTGCTTGCAGCTTTACTTAAAGGATTCAGCGCGAGCCTGGTTGAGGGGTCTGCCGAAGGGTTCCATCAAGTCATGGGACGACCTGGTAGATGCCTTCGTTGCCAATTTTCAAGCAACGTACAAAAGACCCGTCGGGATCGAAGAGTTACGGCATTGCCAGCAGAAGCATAAAGAATCGATGCGCTCATACATCGGAAGATTCACCAAACTCTTAAACGCTGCCGAAGATGTATCTGTGGACAGAGCAATCGATGCTTTCAGCGATGGCGTCCGACGTGAAAGCTACATAGAAGAACTCGGACGCAAAAAGCCAAAAACCATAACCAAGTTAATGGAAATCGCCAACAGCTGGGCTGATGGCGAGGACAACGTGCGAAGGCCGCGACAGCGCAGTGACGACGAAGACGATGATCAGCCGAAGCACGACTCGGGTGGTCGAAGGGATCGCCACAAGAGAAGGAAGAACCGCAGCTATGACGACAACAACCTGGTAGCCGCAGGGTATTCCGATCGGCAGGACGATCGATATGACGATAGAAGAGACGATCGACAGGATGGTAACCGGAATAACTCTGGGAACCGCGGCAATTATAAACCACGGCAGCAAAGGACTCCCGAACTGCCCTACGCTGAGCAGATCAACGCTCCCTGTTACTTGCACTCGTATGTCGACTCTAAGGACGGCAAAACGAAGTCGAGCCACCTGCTCAGGGACTGTCGGCAGTTCATTGACATGCATAAACTCATCCAGCAGGCAGGCCAGCAACCACCACCACCACCGCCCCCACCTCCACCGCAGCATCAAGTCCAGCAGGTTCAACCTCATCAACCCAACGAGGCGTTTCCACCACCCCGTGGTCAGATGAGCATGATCCATAGGACAGGTGTCTCAAGAAGAGAAATGAAGAAGCTCACCCGAGAGATTAACCTGGCAGAAAGCATCATGGCGAACATCCCCGAGTATGTCGAGTGGTCCTCTCAGAACATTACGTTCAGTCGAGCAGATCACCCGATGACCATACCAAAGCCAGGACACGCTGCCTTAGTAGTTGAGGCACAAATCGGGGGATTCAAGATGAGCAAAGTCTTCATGGACGGTGGAAGCGGGCTAAATCTGATATTTGTCGACACAATCAAAAGTATGGGGATCACCATGAGGATGCTAGAAGAAACAGACACTTGCTTCCATGGGATTCTTCCAACTGCACCGGGTTACTCTCTTGGCAAAGTTTACCTGAACGTCGTCTTCGGCAAAACCGACAATTTCAGGAAGGAAAAGATCGAGTTTGAAGTAGTGAACTGGGAGTCACAGTATCACGCTATACTCGGAAGACCAGCTTACGCCAAGTTCATGGTTGTGCCGCACTACGCATACCTTAAGCTGAAAATGCCTGGGAACAACGGGACAAACATCACAGTCTATGGAAGTTTTTCACGCTCGGATAATTGTGATCGCGATTTTCAGAGGATTGCTGCGAAATTTGGGTTAAGACAAGAAATTATCAATCCTCCACCCAAGCTGTCGATACGCGAGATTAAGGAGGAGAAACATGCCAGGGAGATCAAGAAGAAGCCAGCCGACCTTGCTATAAAAGCTTCGGCAGCACAGACTTCGGAAGTTGATGGCAAAGCAGTCTTCGAAGAAAGCAAGACACTGGCAGTCGCTGTCGAGTCACCTACTATAATCAACGACGCTTCAAAAACCACTAACGTGGTAGACAAGCCTGAAGATAAGAAGAAACCCCCCCTTGCTTAGAATAGTCGGATAATGTTTAGCTTTTCCTTTATTTTCAGCAGGGCTTCTTCTTTTACGCCCTTTAGTATCGTGTTTACCTTTATTCATGAAAACTTCAGTTTTGATCCCTTGGTAAACATGCAGTAATTTGGAGCACTTAAATCCACATCATCGTAACCATTGTTTACACCCCTCGGTGAACGATGGAGCAATATAGTACGCGGCTAAAGATTGTGTTCCAAAAAAGCCTCTACGAGTGCTAAAGGATGCAATAAACAAGGGTGATGACCTTTCCCTATGCTATAGATGCCTCTACGAGCGCCGAGAATAGCAAGAGTTTGGAAATATACATAATACAACCCACGTTCGATATTTTACTTATGGAAATATCAAAGAACAACGGGCTCATCGGCAGAATCATTGCACCCGAAATATTCGGGAGTGACAGTCGTAACATACATCGGTTGAAAGCAAAGTTGCGCATACAACGGGTTTTAGCAAGACCTGCAGCACGAGCTGATCACTCACACAATTTGCTGACCAACGAATATAAAAACGTTTTAACGGGCAATTAAAATTTGCTCCCTCAAAATTTGCCAACGGCATCAACACGGTAAAAGTACATATACATGTATCTACCGAATATAAAGCTTCGGCTACACAATCCTAACACTTGGATAAAGTAGCCAAAATAGCCTATTTACAAACTAACATCAATCCCTGAATTCACCCTTGAGGAGTTTCTCTTTCTTCAGGTACCTTTGAATCCTTTTCAAGTCTGTCGACAATTATATTGGCGGGCAGCAATACCTTCGGATACAGAATCTCCAAGTCACCAACCGCGTTGGCTATAGCAAGCAGATTTGCCGACGGGTAACGTGCGAGGACAAGGGCAAGTGTAAACCTGGCTCCAGCAAAAACTTGGGCTCGTACCAAGTCCCGAATCTTCTTGGCATTCCCGAACTCAGACATCAGAGTCAGCAGCGTAGGGGGAAGCGCGTTTAAAGGGAACATCGTTTTCCAAACTACCCTGATGGCTCAGTAGCACCTGTCGAAGAAATGGTGGACTTGTTGAACCCGGTCTTGAAATTGGGCTACAGCCGAAGCCTTCGAGTGTTCTCGCCAAAAAATCTCTTCGGCTGATGATAGCTGGGTCAAAGCGTGCACACGCTCATGAATCCGTTTGTTCTCTTCCGCACGGTTCAGAGCTATGACTGGCAAAATAGAGGATCAGGCAAGGTGTTGTTAACAAAGAAGTGCAAGGATAAAGAAACTTACAGTTTAAACTCTCGGTAGCTTTATGCAGTTCAGTAAGAGCATACCGCTCCACTTCGGCTGCAATCTCGCCCTTCTTATTGACAATAGCAGCTAAGGCATAAGTGCTGCGTAGATCCTTTTCCATCTGAGTGATTCGATCCTTCATACGCTGGATTCGATCACCGTCAGGAAGAGCACCCGACGAATCGTCGACAAATGAGGGGACTGGGAAAACCTGCGGGAAACAGCGTTAAAAGGTGTGACGGATTGGGTCAATTCAAGCATCCGAAGACACTCCCATCGGGAGAAGGGCAAGTAAAAATATCATAACAAAGGTGTACTAGCAACATTGCTAGTATGGAGTTTATTACAAACATGAGTTTTTTGGCAAATTATCGTTTCACATCAAATCAAAGACAAACTTGTTACAAAAGTCAAGGGGCTTGAGTTTGGGATGATAGACTTGGACCAGCCGGTGTTTTCTCCGATGAAACCAGGTCAAGGAGCTGGCGTGCGCATTGAACAGCCGACGTCTTGAATATGCCTAAATCTATGAACTGCCCATCCTGATCTTTTGGCAGTTCCTTAGACATCTTCTCGATATCGGCCTTGAAGCCATGACCCATCATAAGTTGGAAGGCTAGGAGGGCACCATAAGTACGCGAAGTACGTTTGAATACCTCGATAACCTCCTTGGTATTGACTGCGAACGCGTCAATCAATTGCCCCAAGGTCTTGTTTTGGCTGAGCTTGGGGAAGATCATCAAGTGCATCCGCGTCATGGCGCCTTTCCCCTTCTCAAGAAGCTCTCGTGTAAGTTGGTGGGTGGCGAGAGTCATCGACACACCGTTTGCCGGAGAATTGTTTGGAATTTTATCCAAGCAGCAGTAGGGATGTCGGCGGCCTCTGAAAGGAAATGAAATGGAAAAGATTACCATCAAAGGGTTAGATTTGCAAAAAATCGATAAGAAGGCGTGAAGAGGAAGTACCAAGCAAAGCCAATGAAGATTGGCGCAGGAGGTCATCTTTTTCGGCTGCCCGAGCTTCAGCCAATCGAGAGGCTTCCTCTTCCTTCAATTTCTCTTTTAGCTTGCCAAGCTCCTCCTTGAGGGAGTCGACCTCTTGGCAAGATGCGGCGGCCATTTTGACAGCATTATCCAGCTTTGAGGAGGAAGATTTAACTTCCTTCTGCAGCCGAACCTTGTCTGCTTCAAGGGAAGTGAATCGGGAGGCGAAGGCCTCCAAAGAAGAAATGACACCTCGCAGATCCTTGAGAAAGAAGGATGTTCATTAAGCAAGGTACGCATTAGGTCAATTCGCGTTTTAATCAAAAAGGGATTTACAGAAGGAGGAGTCGCGGCGGTAGCATTCGAAGGAACTTCTTTCCCTTAGAAAGGGAAGAAGCTGTCGATACCTGGGCTGCGGGGACCGCCTTAGGAGCCGAAGCTTCGAAAGCCGCGACATCCGGCGGAGCAGCGCCAGATTTGGCTTTCTTGGACGGAGGCTCAACGAAACCTTCGTCCCTGCGAAAAAGGAAAATGATCGATGAAGGTTATGAAAAGAATATAAGAAATAAGAGGACAAAATATGGCGTCAGGACAGAAAGTACTTACATATCGAAGAGATCATCTTCTTCGGCGAAGCCGCCGGTTCTCTTCGCAGTGAAGAAGGCCATATGATGAGGTCTAAGACCCCGTGTGTGGCCCGATCTTGCGGATTGACTTTGAAACCAAGCGGGAGAGATGGGAAAACGCGAGGGGAACGAAGAACACGATGAACTCCGAGACTCACGCACGCACACCAACCCGATACACCCGATGCTTACCTCCGTGGCTCGATGGACCACGCCAATAGAATCTCCGTGGAAGAGGCACGAGGCAGAATTCCCGGAGAGAGATTGGGGTTGGAGAGGAAGAGCTTGGTGAGGGAGAGAGAGTAACAAGTACTAGAATCTCACTCAACAAGATCAAAGTCAACAACCAAGGTGCCTTGATTACAGAGGGATGATACCCAAGGGAGACTAAGCTCAAAGGTAGGTTTGAGTTCTAAACAAGTCTAACCCTAATCTGGAGGAAGGGGTGAGGTACTTATAGGTCCAGATTCGTACAGGGGTAAAATCGGCACTACATAAATTATCCTGGTCCATAGATGCGAAATCAACGGTTGAGATTAAGTCAACAGGGGCGGGGCCGGCAGTGCCGGTGAGGATTGGCCGGCAGTGCCGGTGTGGCCGGCAGTGCCGCTGAGCCTGGGCCGGCAGTGCCGGTCGTAGTCTTCTCCGCGTCTTCATTCGGTGGGGCCGGCCGTGCAGGGCGCTGGGGGCCGGCAGTGCCGGGGTGTACAGGCCGGCAGTGCCGGGGTGTACAGGCCGGCAGTGCCGGTGCCTGGAGGCCGGCAGTGCCGGCCCTGGGGGCGTCCTTCGGCGGCCACTCTTCTCCTCCTTCTTCCTTGTCCATCTTCGGGTCTGCTGCGACGTCCTTCTCTCGAGGTTCATATCTGATAACACAAAGCATATCGGCCTGAGGTAGCAGTCCATCCAATGGGGTATCGAGATTGAGGGTAGTGAGGAGTGAGTTCACCTTATCATGTAGCGCTTTGACTCGGGCTCGGGTCATTGGTCCACTTGGGGGACTTGTTGGTCTTGGTGCGGAGGTGTCCGAAGGCCACCCTACATCATCTCCCCCCCCTTGGGAAAGAGTCGTCCTCGACTCGTGGTCTTCCTCATCTCCATGATAGGGTGACAAGTCGGAGACATTGAACGTGTTGCTCACCAAGTACTTGGAGGTCGGGATGTCGATGACGTATGCATTGTTGTTGATGCGCTTGAGGACCTTGAATGGGCCATCGCCTCTTGGCTTGAGCTTGGAGTTGCGTTCATGAGGGAACCTTTCCTTCCGGAGGTGGATCCAAACGAGGTCGCCTTCTTCAAAGATGCGTTCCTTCTTCTTGGCGTTGAGGCGTGTAGCTTGACGAAGCACATGTTCTTGTATAGTTGCTCTTGTTTCTTCATGTAGTTTCTTCATGGCGGTGGTGCGCTTGTCGAAGTCCATGTTCGTTCTCTCATGAAGGGGTAGTGGGAGGATGTCGAGTGCCGTTGGAGGTTCGAATCCGTAGACGATCATGAAGGGACTCCTTGAGGTTGTGGAGTGCTTGGCTCGATTGTAGGCGAACTCCGCGTGGGGTAGGCAATCTTCCCATGACTTCAAATTTGTCTTCACAAGTGTGCGGAGGAGTGTGGAGAGGCTTCGATTGACCACTTCGGTTTGTCCATCGGTTTGCGGGTGCGAGGACGATGAGAACAAGAGCTTCACTCCAAACTTCGCCATGAGCGACTTCCATAGGTAACTCATAAACTTGACGTCTCGATCCGACACAATGCTTGCCGGTATTCCATGTAGGCGAACCACTTCCCTGAAAAACAATGAAGCAATGTGTGAAGCATCATCGCTCTTATGGCATGGTATGAAATGAGCCATTTTAGAGAACCTATCCACTACCACAAATATTGAGTCATGACCATGTTTTGTGCGTGGTAAGCCAAGTACAAAGTCCATGCTTATGTCCGACCAAGGTGCATATGGAATGGGTAAAGGCATGTAAAGACCATAGGGATTGGAAGTAGACTTAGCTTGTAAGCATGTTGTACACCGGCGGCAAAGGCGTTCCACGTCGCGGTACATTCTTGGCCAATAGTAGTGGGTTGAGAGCATGGCATATGTCTTCTCTCGACCAAAGTGACCCATGAGACCACCTCCATGTGACTCTTGCAAAAGCAACTTACGAAGAGAAGACTCGGGAATGCAAATTTTGTTAGCTTTAAACAAGTAGCCATCATGCAAATAGAAATCATCAAATCCGCGGTCAACGGAACACTTGGCAAAGATTGGTCCAAAGAAAACGTCGGAAGGGTAAAGTTCTTTGATCTCCTCAAGACCCAAAATGTGAAACTCCAAGCGGGTGAGTAGAAGAGTAATCTTGCGGGAAAGTGCATCCGCAACCACATTTTCCTTGCCCTTTTTGTATTTGATAACATAAGGGAAGGACTCTATGAACTCAACCCACTTAGCATGTCTCTTGTTTAAATTGTGTTGACTTTTCAAATACTTCAAGGACTCATGATCCGAATGGATAACAAACTCTTTTGGCCAAAGGTAATGTTGCCAAACTTCAAGAACACGAACCAAAGCATAAAGCTCCTTGTCATATATAGGATAGTTGAGGCGTGCGCCATCCAACTTCTCGCTATAGTATGCCACGGGTTTTCCATTTTGCATGAGAACACCACCGATTCCAAGGCCACTCGCATCGCATTCTATCTCAAATGTTTTGGCAAAATCGGGAAGAGCAAGTAGTGGTGCCTCGGTGAGTCTCTTTTTCAATTCATCAAAAGCTTTTTGTTGTGCTTTGCCCCAAACAAACGGAACATTCTTTTTTGTAAGCTCGTTTAAAGGGCAAGCAATGGTGCTGAAATCTTTCACAAAGCGGCGGTAAAATCCGGCAAGACCATGGAAGCTTCGAACTTGACCAACATTTGTGGGAGTGGGCCAATTGTGGATGGCCTCAACTTTGGAAGAATCAACTTCAATCCCGTTGGCGGAAACCACAAAACCAAGAAAAACCAATTTGTTTTGAGCGAAATGGCATTTTGGAAGGTTGGCAAAGAGCTTCTCGTGGCGCAAGATGCATAAGACTTCTCTCACATGTTGAACATGGTCCTCGAGATTTTTGCTATAGATGAGGATATCATCAAAGTAAACAACCACGCTCTTGCCAATGAGAGGTCGCAAAATGTGATTCATAAGACGCATGAAAGTCGAAGGAGCATTGG
>JAUUTY010001693.1:0-20000 GCA_030979885.1 Lolium multiflorum
CATGTTTTTGTGCCAAGTAAAGTTTCTATGTTAAAGTTGGTGTTATATTTGTGATCGCTGCGCAGAAACAGCATTGCTGTCTGTCACGAATCTGGGCACAGTTCTCTGTAGAAAATTCGAAAAAATCTGCCAATTTACGGGCGTGATCCTCAGATATGTACGCAACTTTCATTAGTTTTGAGTTTTTCCGTTTGAGCAAGTCTGGTGCCATCTTTAAATTCATCTTTACGGACTGTTCTGTTTTGACAGATTCTGCCTTTTATTTCGCATTGCCGCTTTTGTTAAGTTGAATGAGTTTCTTTGTTCCATTAACTTTCAGAAGTTTTGTGCAATGTCCAGAAGTGTTAAGAATAATTGTGTCACCTCTGAACATGTGAATTTTTGATTATGCACTAACCCTCTAATGAGTTTGCTTGAAGTTTGGTGTGAGAAGTTTTCAAGGGTCAATAGAAGAGGGTGATATAATGTGATCGAGAAGAGTGAAAGGTCTAAGCTTGGGGATGCCCCGGTGGTTCATCCCTGCATATTTTAAGAAGACTCAAGCATCTAAGCTTGGGGATGCCCAAGGCATCCCCTTCTTCATCGACAACATTATCAGGTTTCTTCTAGTGAAACTATATTTTTATTCAGTCACATCTTATGTACTTTACTTGGAGCGTCTGTGTGCTTTTATTTTTGTTTTTGTTTTGTTATCTTAGTTCTCTGAATAAGTTCATCCTTGTGTGGGAGAGAGACATGCTCCGCTGGTTCGTATGAACACATGTGTTCTTAGCTCATAATATTCATGGCGAAGTTTCCTCTTCGTTAAATTGTTATATGGTTGGAATTGGAAAATGCTACATGTAGTAATTCTAGAATGTCTTGGATAATGTGATACTTGGCAATTGTTGTGCTCATGTTTAAGCTCTTGCATCATAAACTTTGCACCTATTAGTGAAGAAATACATAGAGCATGCTAAAATTTGGTTTGCATGATTGGTCTCTCTAAGTCTAGATATTTTCTGGTTGAGGTGTTTGAACAACAAGGAGACGATGTAAAGTCTTATAATGCTTACAATATGTTTATATGTGAGTCTTGCTGCACCATTTTATACTTGAGTTTGCTTCAAATAACCTTGCTAGCCTAAACCTTGTATCGAGAGGGAATACTTCTCATGCATCCAAAATCCTTGAGCCAACCACTATGCCATTTGTGTCCACCATATCTACCTACTACATGGTATTTCTCCGCCATTCCAAAGTAAATTGCTTGAGTGCTACCTTTAAACAATTCAAAAGTTATTACCTCTTATTTGTGTCAATGTTTTATAGCTCATGAGGAAGTATGTGGTGTTTATCTTTCAATCTTGTTGGGCAACTTTCACCAATGGACTAGTGGCTTCATCCGCTTATCCAATAATTTTGCAAAAAGAGCTGGCAATGGGATTCCCAGTCCCAAATTAATTAACAAAAATAGACACTCCTCCATGGTATGTGATTGTTGGACGGCACCCGAAGGATTCGGTTAGCCATGGCTTGAGAAAGCAAAGGTGGGGAGGAGTGTCATCATAATAAAACTAAAATAAAAAGGCACTCCTTCATGGTATGAGATTGTTGGCAGGCACCCGATGGAATCGGTTAGCCATGGTTTGTGAAAGAAAGGTTGGAAGGAGTGCCACACAAAAATAAAATAAAATGGGAGCCGCTCTTTGAAGGTTTGTCTGGCAAGGGGTTAGAGTACCCACTACCATTCGTTGACAACAACAAACACCTCTCAAAACTTTACTTTTATGCTCTCTTGATGTTTTCAAAATCAAAGCTCTAGCACAAATATAGCAATCAATGCTTTCCTCTTTGAAGGACCATTCTTTTACTTTTATTGTTGAGTCAGTTTACCTATCTCCTTCCACCTTAAGAAGCAAACACTTGTGTGAACTGTGCATTGATTCCTACATACTTGCATATTGCACTTGTTATACTACTCTATGTTGACAATTATCCATGAGATATACATGTTACAAGTTGAAAGCAACCGCTGAAACTTAATCTTCCATTGTGTTGCTTCAACACCTTTACTTTGATTTATTGCTTTATGAGTTAACTCTTATGCAAGACTTATTGATGCTTGTCTTGAAGTACTATTCATGAAAAGTCTTTGCTATATGATTCACTTGTTTACTCATGTCATTACCTTTGTTTTGATCGCTGCATTCATTACATATGTTTACAAATAGTATGATCAAGATTATGATGGCATGTCACTTCAGAAATTATCTTTGTTATCGTTTTACCTGCTCGGGACGAGCAGAACTAAGCTTGGGGATGCTGATACGTCTCCAACGTATCGATAATTTCTTATGTTCCATGCTACTTTATTGATGATACCTACATGTTTTATGCACACTTTATATCGTTTTGATGCATTTTAGGAACTAACCTATTAACAAGATGCCGAAGTGCAGTTCCTTTTTCTGCTGTTTTTTTGGTTTGAGAAATCCTAGTAACGAAATATTCTCGGAATTGGACGAAATCACCGCCCGAGTTCCTATTTTTCCACGAAGCTTCCAGAACACCGGGAAGGACCGGAGGGGGCCACAGGGCCCCAGGATGATACAGCGCGACGGAAGGGGGCCGCGCCGCCTATGGTGTGGCCCACCTGTCGACCCTCTGCGCCGCCTCTTCGCCTATATAAAGCCTCCGTCGCGAAACCCCTGACGGACGACGAAACCCACAGAAACCTTCCAGAGCCGCCGTCATCGCGAAGCCAAGATCTGGGGGACAGGAGTCTCTGTTCCGGCACCCTGCCGGAGCGGGGAAGTGCCCCCGGAAGGCTTCTCCATCGACTGCCATCTCCACCGCCATCTTCATCACCGCTGCTGCTCCCATGAGGAGGGAGTAGTTCTCCATCGAGGCTCGGGGCTGTACCGGTAGCTATGTGGTTCATCTCTCTCTATGTACTTCAATACAATAATCTCATGAGCTGCCTTACATGATTGAGATTCATATGATGATGCTTGTAATCTAGATGTCATTATGCTAGTCAAGTGGGTTTTACTTATGTGATCTCCGGAGACTCCTTGTCCCACGTGTGTAAAGGTGACAGTGTGTGCACCGTGTGGGTCTCTTAGGCTATATTTCACGAAGTACTTATTCACTGTTGAAGAGCGTAGTGAAGTGCTTATTTATATCTCTTTATGATTGCAATGTGCATCGTATCACAATTTATCTATGTGCTACTCTAGCAAAGTTATTAAAGTAGTTTTATTCCTCCTGCATGTGTGCAAAGGTGACAGTGTGTGCACCGTGTTAGTACTTGGTTTATGCTATGATCATGATCTCTTGTAGATTGCGAAGTTAACTATTGCTATGATAATATTGATGTGATCTATTCCTCCTACATATGCATGAAGGTGACAGTGTGCATGCTATGCTAGTACTTGGTTTAGTCTTTTGATCTATCTTACACTTAAGGTTACCTAAACATGAGCATTATTGTGGAGCTTGTTAACTCCGGCATTGAGGGTTCGTGTAATCCTACGCAATGTGTTCATCATCCAACAAAAGTGTAGAGTATGCATTTATCTATTCTATTATGTGATCAATGTTGAGAGTGTCCACTAGTGAAAGTCTATCCCTAGGCCTTGTTCCTAAATACTGCTGAGTTACTACGCTTGTTCTGTTTTACTGTGTTACTACTGCTGCAATACTACCACCATCAACTACACGCCGCAAGCTATTTTCTGGCACCGTTGCTACTCTATATATATTCATACCACCTGTATTTCACTATCTCTTGGCACAACTAGTGCACCTATTTGGTGTGTTGGGGACACAAGAGACTTCTTGCTTTGTGGTTGCGGGGTTGCATGAGAGGGATATCTTTGACCTCTTCCTCCCTGAGTTCGATAAACCTTGGGTGATCCACTTAAGGGAAACTTGTGTTGTTCTACAAACCTCGCACTTGGAGGCCCAACAATTCTGAGAATGGATGAAAAAGTGTTGTTGGTTTTACCCCCTCAACACTACTCAAGTTTTGAAACTTTTTGAATTTAACTCAAACAAACCATAGAAATTTCCCTCTTATCTTATCATCTATCTCAATCTTCAGATGGCCCCACCAAACCGCAACGCCAACCAGGATGCCATGATGCAACTACTGCAGACCCTGATGACCGATAGGGAAGATCAAAGAGCTGAACGCCAAGCCAACCTTGCTGCACTGCAGCAGATAGCTCAGAACAATCAAGGCCATGGAAACCATGATCACCCAGGATCAAAGCTGAAGAACTTTCAGAACACCAACCCTCCGATGTTTAGCAAGACCGAAGAGCCACTTGACGCAGATGACTGGCTCCAGACAATGGAGAACAACCTAGAAGTTGCGGGAGTAGAAGCCGCAGAAAAAGTACTGTTTGCCACCCACTACCTGTCAGGACCTGCAAGAGCCTGGTGGACAAGTGCCCGCGCAATGAATGCTGGACAAATGATGAACTGGGAAGACTTCAAGCTGAAGTTTAGCAAATACCATGTGCCCCAAGGACTGATCAAGAAGATGAGAGACGAGTTCCGTGAACTCAAACAAGGAAGGATGTCCGTGGTGGAATACCGCGACAAGTTTCTTACACTGTCAAGGTACGCCCCGGATGAGACAGACACCAATGAGAAGAGGAAGGAAAGATTTCTGAACGGACTGCACGACGAGATGCAAACTGTGTTAGTGAACATTCCGTTCGCTGACCTCGAAGCCCTAGTGGACTCAGCCATACAGATGGAAGGAAAGCTGCATCAGGCAAATGAAAACCGCAAGCGCAGGATGATGAACCAGAATGGACCCCACCATACCCAGAAGTACCGCAACAACTCCTCTGGAGGATTCACCCCAAGACACAACAAGCCCCCTGCTCAGAATTATCGCCCCAACTACTCCAACAACAACGGAGGACCCCCGAAGCCCGGAGGCAACCACAACCACCACAGCAACAACAACAACAGCCACCCCAACAACAACAACAACCACCCCAATGGTAACACAACAGCCCCAATGCTGGCCAACACTGTTCCCGTCACCCCGAAGACAAGTCCACCGTCAACTGCTATGAATGTGGAGTTGTGGGTCACTACTCCAATGAGTGCCCCAAGAAGCTTGCCAGGATTGCCGCCAACACTGCTGCACCTGCCCAGCAACAACGCCGCTTCGCAGGTAGAAAGAACCAGAACAACAATAACGGCCGCCTCTACCACATGAATGCAGCAGAAGCACAGGAAGCACCTCAGGCCATGCCAAGTATGTTTTTCTGTTAATCAAATTGCTCAATCTCTCTTAGGAACCTAACTTTTCTTAAAATCTCGGGACGAGATTTGTTTAAGGGGGAAGGGTTTGTAACATCCCAAAAATTTAAAACAAAGAGAAAATGAATTCCCTTTTTCCAAAAATGAGAACCAACAAAAACTTTTATTAAATTAAGTTTGGTACATAGTAAGCATGCTTATATGTTGTGATATTGCCATAATTGTTTATTGATTGCATTGAACCTAATTCCAAAACCCTAAACCCTAATCTTCTCACAACAAAATAGTATCAAATAAGAAGGAACTAAAATAAAATAAAATATGTGGGCCTATAACCCTAACATGCAAATATTGACTAATGACATGCTTACTCTTCAAAATATAGGTGAACCATTGTGATACTCCACTAAACCCTAAACCTCACCCCTCTTTTCACCATCCTAGTTAAAATAAAATAAAAGGAAACTAAATAAGAAAAAGAGGCATATGTGCCTATGGCTATTTTTATAAATCTTTACCCCAAGCTCCTCTACTTTGTTTAGTGGTTTGGAAAACCATTATACACCCTATCTAGTACTTATCAAACCTAAGTCAAGTTGTTGCCAAAGAAAATAAAAAGAAACTAAAAATGCCATAGAGGCATATGAGAGTAAATTAGCAAATTTATGAATTTGAGAAGATTGACCCTAGGACTTGTTGTGAATGGTTAGATCACCTCCATATAACATATCAACACTCAACAACACCAATTGGGACAAGCAAAGTCAAATTAAAAATCAAATGCCACCTATGCATAGAGGCATATGTGACACATAGCCATTTTTCCAAAAACTTGACCTAAGCACCACTACCTTGCACAAATGGTTGAAAACCTTACTAAAACCAAACTAACACTAAATCAACCATAAACCATGACCTTTGATCATAGATAAAGAAAATAAAATAAAAAGATGAAATGCACATATGTGCATATGGCCAAAAATACAAATTTGAGCCAAAGACCACCAAACTTGTTTCCATTGCTTGGATTGTTTTCTTATATCATATTAAACCTCAACCACATCAATGAGATCAAGAAAAACCAAATCAAATTGGAAATAAGAAGATTTTCCAATACACATATGTGGATATGGCCATTTTTGCAAATCTTTGAACAAGACCTTTTTAAATGGATTCAATGGTTTGGAAATGTTTCTAAACTAATAAGAATCACCTTAGAGTCAACAAAAGTCAAATTAAATGGAGAGAAATTAAATAGGGAGAAAATCCCAATTTCACTCACATACACATTATGCCAAATTACAAATCTTCACTCTAGGCCATAATTGCTTGCTCTCTTGCTTGTAGAATACCTAAATATGATAAACTAACACAATTGCATCAATGAAACCAAAATCAAACCAAAGGAAATCTCAAAATCTTCACACATATGATAATGGTCATATGTCACCAAAATATTTTCTTCACTACTTTACCCCTCTGGTTTTCTCTATTCTTAAACTAAACTTGGTAAACCAAAGCCATGTCATCCAAGACCATGTCAAGGTGAGTAACTTTCATGTTGACCACCAAGGTCAGAGTTGACTAGGTTGACCAGTAGGAATGTGACAAGTGGTGATGTTGAAACAAAGAGAAGATCATCCCCATTTTGAAATTTCACAAATCAACTTCATTTTGAACACCACCACCACCATTGTGCTCTAAACATTATTTAAATCAACTCCACCAAATATTTTTGAAAAATTCAAAAACTTTTCTCTTTCGGCCATTAACACAAACACCTTGTGTGCATAGTTCTACCAACTCCCTACACTCAAAAACCAGCAGATTCTTGCCCTAACCATCCATCTTTGCTCAGCATTGGTACTCTCTTACACCTCTAGCATCATTGCAGTACCAGAGCCATCATATTTTGGACGAATTATAGCACAACCATGCCATGCCGAGCATGTCATGCACACCATCATGCCACTCCTCTCTCTTTGCTTTTCCACCGTGCACGACCATGTCAGCCACCTTCCCCTCACTCCCACACACCTGCTGGTACATGCCATCGACGAAGGGGAGCAAGCCACTGGCCGGAACACGCGCCCCAGTGACGTCCACGACGCGCCAGAGCGCGCCACGACACGCCCTGGACGCGACAGAGCGCCATCGCCGCACGTCACCCTCGTCCTCCCCTCGCTCTCTCCGCGCGCCAATCGCCTCGCCGTTGACCCTGCTACCTCTCAGACACGCCCACTTGTCCGCACTGGAGCTGTAGACGACGCCACCATCGCCGACGTTCGCCGCAGTACCGTGAGCTACCGTCACGCGCCTGCCCTCGTCACTGCATCGTTTCCCCCGTAGTCAAGCTCGTCGTGACCGCGTTGACGTCGCCGACACGCGTGCGTCATCGCCTAACCCTCTGCACCCCTGTAGACACGCCGCCATGAACGACCTCACCGCTGCGCCTCGGCCTCGCTCCAATGCTATAAAAGGAGGGCTCCCCTCGCTCCATTCACCACACCAGTGCCTTCCCCTCTCATCTCTGACTCTCCTCACCACCTCGCTGCTCGACATTGTCCAGTAGCTCCGCCCAATTTCACCATCGCCACCCGTGGCCGCCGCAGAAGCTCGCCGTCGGGTTCGTCCACCTCCGGAGCTCCCACGACCCTCGTTCGCCTCGCCGTCGTCTTCCACGCCGAACGCGCCTCGCCGAGCCTCGCCGGAGCCCCAGGTGCCCCCTAGCAACCCCTCTGGCCGCCGGTCGGGTTTAGACCTCGCCGGAGCGTCGCCGACGAGGACGAACCCCGTAGATCCCCCTTTCATCCAACGGCCCGCAGCGACTGCGCGCAGCTTCGGCGTATAGCAGCCCTGACAGCGGGGGCCACTTGTCAGGCGGCCCGCTGCACCGTGGGCATAGCTGGGCCGGCCCAACTCGTTCCCTCTCTCCTGGCCCATTTGTTTTCCCGCGCGAGCCCATGCGTTTGAATTGGAATTTTTCGAATTAAATCAAAATCCTCTCAGATGCTGTTTTGAAAATTAAATAGAATAAAATCTACCAAACCAAATTGAACAAACTTTATATATTTGGAAAGCTTATGAAATTCTCTAAACAACTACACTGGTCTCACCCTTAAATTGTTGGTAGAAATAATATGATAAAAATAACAAGGCAGGGCCTTTTTCAACTTCAAATAATTATTTAAAATCAACCACAAATGCTTTTTAGTTGATTCCAACTCCTATAAATCATATTTCACTTGCACTAATTGTTTATGCAAAAATATGCTATGCTTACTTTGAATGATCATGGCATGTTTAAATAAAGGACTATATGACTACTTCTAGTCAAAGATATTGTCCAAAACTATAAATAAATCCTATGAGAGCTTATCTCTTATTTAAATCTTGTCAAACATGAGCTAGAGACTCTGGTCATTTAGGTCTCATATGAATTGTTGATAATATTAAATCCTTACCATATTAGAATTAAATGGTATGAGGTGCTACACCTCATTTAAATCATTAGTATGTGGTATTAAACTATATGAGGTGTAGCCTCTCATTTAAATACTTACTCCAAGAGATTCAATGAGAATTGATGACACATGTAGTAATAATCCATAGGTTCTTACTTAAAAATATTCAATCATTTTCATAGTAGTATTTAAATTATTCAAGGCTACTTATTAAATCTTATGAGATGTTTTGGTCTCATTTAAATCTTGTCTCAACTAAGTTAATATGGGGTATAGACTATGGTCAATTTTAAACTCATATTAAATTAGTTGATGATATTAAATCATTAATCATGAGTATTAAAAAGGCATGAGGTGGTGTACCTCATTTAAATCACTTTCCCAATTGATACTTGTGAAGAGGTTGACTTTAGTCAACCTAGGTCACATCTTATTCATGAAGGAAATTAAATCTTAATAATATTTAATGAGAGGAAATTATTTTCTCTCAAGAAATAAATAGAAACTCTAATTAATATTTATAATGAGAGGAAATTATTTTTCTTAAGAATAAAATTAAATCAACTCACCTAATAAGCATGTTGATTGATAGCTTAGTAAGAGTAATTTATGTGTGTGCCAGTACTTAGGCTTTGTGTGGTAATTGTGTGTATTATACTCGTATTTAGACGCTAGTACCGAGGAGTACACCGAGGAGGAGGAGGTCTACTTCCAGGAAGAAGAAGACCACTTTGATCAATACACCACTCAAGGCAAGCTAATATTCTTGCAAGTTACCCAAGTGCAAAGCTCTAATAGAGCAAGGCACCACTACATCATACTTTATGTTTAATGATCCTATCCCAAGTTTTTACCTTACAAGTTTTTGAGTTGTGTTTATCAGTTTACTTTGATTCATGATTCGCAATTCTATGAAGTAAGAACAAGATCAGCAAAAGTTAGCCTAGAGCAATGAAAGCTAGATAGCACCCCTCATGATTAGTTGCTAGTGCTAACAAATAAAATTGACTACTCTAGATGGGAACAGGTGAAATGAAATGACTTTGAAAACCTTGGAATGATGAGTCATTCTATTGAAAGATTTTGAAGGTGAATATGACTTGTGAATGACATGGTGAATTTTACAAAAACTGATGGTTGGGTTCGGATGCGATACCATTCCAATTTTACAAGTACCCCCACAATACCTGATATGGGTAGGGCTTAACTAGAAGTTTATGTATCTTAGTATGGGTTCCCTCTAAACAAGCGTCATCGGGGTTATGCCAAGGGCTGCCTCCAAAGAAATATGAAATGATGTGAAATGACGTGAAATGAGGTGAATGTCCGGCCCAAGCCCTGTGCAGTTCCCAGGCTGACTGTCTGTCTTCACTGGGAGGCCAAGCTCATGGGGAGAGGTGCCTATACTAGGGTATGTAAGTGAAAGGTTATGGTTGGTAGTCCGCACACGGAGTGTGATAAATCAGGGCCAGTTAACCCTGACGGATTATTGCAAATGTTGTGGCACAAGTGTACGACCTCTGAGAGTGTAGAACTATTCGAATAGCCGTGTCCACGGTTACGGACGATTGGAAAGGCCATACTATTCCGTCATCAGAACTTTTCAAAAATGTGACATGTGAAGGGTGACTTGTGTTTTGAACCTGAACTGGTGACTTTGACTTGAATCACAACGAGTTGTGGGAATGACACTAATGTTCCCACTTGAGTTAGTCTAGCGATTCAAGCATCTTTACTAAATGTTTATGAAATAAACTTGGCTTTATGCAAATAAACCTAGAGCTTAGCATCCCCCTTACTATAGTTGATAGTGCTTACATTAGTATTAGTTTGCGAGTACTTTAAAGTACTCATGGCTTTGTCCCTGGCTATTCAAATGGCCAGACTATGAAGAGGAACAGCAGTACGAGGAAGATGGACAGCAGGACGTCTACGACAACTAGGATCACTCCTGACGTCAACAGTTGCTGTGGAATAGGTGGACCGCAACCGTTACTTCGCTTCCGCCATGTGTTTTGTAATAGGATCTCTAGATCCAATGTGATGTATTAAGACTGGATCATGTGATCCCTCTATGTAAGACAATTTATGTGTTGTAATGAATGATGTGTTGTGATATCAATCTATTATGTCTCGCAAAAACAATATTCACAGGATTGCGATGAATGGCATAATAGGCATCTGGACTTAAAAATCCGGTGTTGACAAACCAGAAGTTCTTGTGTATCATCAAGCGATTCGTGATGCTTGTGGCACTTCAAACTATCACTCGATGTATGGGGCCCAAGTGGAGTAGTATCAATTAATGGTTATCGGTATTTTGTCACGTTTATTGTTTGCACTAGAACTACTTAGGTGTATGTTTTGAAAAACACAAGAGTGATGTGTTTGAATGCTTTCAAGATTTTATAATATGGTTGTGACACAATATAATGCTCAGGTGAAAGTACTACGTAGACAATGATACCGAGTATGTGAACACAGAGTTTGATGAATATTTATCAAATTTGGGAATTATTCATCAAACAACTTGTCAAATAGCTGAAAAATGGTTTATGAGAGGCAAAATAGACACCTCTGGAGGTTACTAGGTGTTTAATGATAACTATGAATGTTCCTAAATATTTGTGGGTGAGGCAGTGGCGCAGCCTACTTAATCAACCGAATGCCATCTAGAGTGCTTGATCATAAGACACCTATAGTGTTTAACAGGTAAAACCTCATATGTGGTTCCTCCAAAAGTTTTTGGATATGTATGCTTTGTGAAAGATTACAGGCCATCGGTTGGGAAGTTAGATCCTAGAGCTGTAAAATGCATATTTGTTGTATATTCTAGGAAAAAAAAGGGTATAAATGTTGGTGTCCTGATGAGAAAAGGATGTTTGTTAGTATGTATGTAGTATTCGGGAGCATGAGGCACTTTATGGTGGACCGGTTGGTTAGCACATGTTTCACGATATGTTCGATGATACAAATTGTGCGACGAGGGAGATGAAGTGGGGAAAGACAATGATGCACTCACAAATAAGGTGATTGCTGGAATATTTCCAATAGGTGATACCCATGATGACGAGGTAGCGAGCGTAGCAGCGAGAACATGAGCATGTCGACGGAGTTTCAAGACATCTGAATGAAGCATTATGATGGCTAAACCAAATGAGGACCGCGACTTCAAGTATATTCAAGGAGACACCGACGGGGAAGGAACAAGTGCAAGTGGAGGAAATTACTTCAGATTTATCACAAACTTCACCATCATCCTCTACAAACGATGGTACACTCTCCTATATGTATGATGATTTAGATGTTCCTATTGCTCATCGAAAGCAGCCACGAACCAATGCTGGGAAATTACCTTCAAAACTGTCCCCATATTGTGTCTCGAATTATGTTTCATACTCTTCTATTGGCTCTCAATACAAGTCATTTATAGCATCCTTGGATTCTGCAGTACATGTTCCACATAGTTGGAAAGAGACAAAGCAATACCTAGAATGGAGGATGGCAATGCTAGAAGAGATGCAAGCCAGGACAAAAACAACACATGGGTACTTACTACTTTCCCTCCAAATAAGGAAGTAGTTGTGTGTAATGGGTGTTTACTATAAAACAAAATTTAGAAGGCATGGTTGAAAGATACAAGGCTAGGTTAGTAGCAAAGGGGTATAGTCAAACGTATGGAGTGGATTATGATGAAACTTTCCTTGTAAAAAATGAATACAATCAGGACATTAATCTCAGTAGAAGCTAATCTTAAATGGAAACTATTCCAGCTGGATGTTAAAAATGCATTCCTCCATGGAGAGTTAAGAGAAGAAGTCTATATGGAAAATCCTCCAGGTTTTAATACGAGGAGAACTAGGGTAAAGTGTGTAAATTAGAAATTCCTTTATGGATTGAAACATTCACCGAGAGCTTGGTTTGGGAGATTTAGAAAGGAGATTGCTTGATGGGTTACCAACAAAGCAATGCGAGATCATACTCTTTTCTTTAAGCATTGTAGTGGTAAAATTACAATTCTGGTTGTTTATGTTGATGACATAGTCATTACAGAAAATGATGACAATGGGATATCACATCTAAAGAAGATGCTTTCAAAATCATTTGAAGTCAAGGACTTGGGGTATCTTCACTACTTCCTTGGAATTGAGGTTGCCTATGGTACTCAAGGTATTTGTCTTCCACAAAGGAAATATGTATGATTTGTAGCGGTGGAATGCTAGTGTGTAGACCAGCAATCACTCCCATTGAATCAAATATTCGCATTTTAGCAGTGGTGATCCAGTGGTTAACAGCAATATCAAAGACTTGTGGGGCACTTAATCTACCTATCACACACGGACGGACATTCATATGCGGTTAGTGTCGTCGTCGTTATATGCATGATCCCCACCTGGTGCTTGGATGATTTGAATCTTATTTTACAGGTATCTCAAAACCTGCCCTGGAAAGGGTATATTGTTCTCAGAGATGGGCACCTAAATATATAGGGATACAGATGCGGACTGGGTTGGGTGTCTAGATGATAGAAAACCGGGCTGTGTGTGTTTGTTGGTTACAGTTGAAATTGGAGGAGTAGAACAAAACGTAGTGTCTAGATCCACATGGAAGCAGAATTTAGAGCTATGGCCTCGGGCTTATGTGAACTGATGTGGTTGAGTGTATTGTTGATGGGCGAGGCTCTTTAAATATACCCTCATTGTCTTGTGACAATCAAGCTATAATCGGACTTCTTAATAATCCATGCACCATGATAGGACAAAGCATATTGAAATAGATAGGCACTTCATAAAAGAAGATAGATGAGGGTTAATTCAAGTCAGTTTGTTAGGTCGGAGAACATTGCTGATGTATTGACAAAAGGGTGTGTAATGTATCTTTTATGAAAAGCTAGCAAGATGGGGCTCTTAAATATATTTGCCCCATCTTGAGGGAAATGTTGAGTCCTTGTGGTAGATATTAGGCTATTAGAGGTGTTAAATGTAAAAATGTTGTAACCTGTATAAACCGTGTCAGATGTGCGTGGAAGAGTAGAAAGCTCCGGGAAATATACGCTGTTCCTCTCTTTCATGTCCAGAACAATTGAGGCTCGCGTTGACATGGTATCGAGCACGCGGCGGCGTCGTCGTAGGGTTGACTGAAGGTTATTGGGGTCTTGTGGGTGAAGAGGGCGGAGTGGAAGGAAGTTGTGGCGGAGGGCCAGGTTCGATCGCTCAAGGGATTGGAAGAGCTACGGCTACAGAGTCCGGGATCGCTTCTCCAATCAAGGCCAGGTGTGTTTTGGATGCTTGGGAAGGCTGAGATTTAAGGAGAAGACATAGTTGTGGCTGTGGATTTGGAAGAGATTTGATAAGACAAAGTTTTTGGGCATGGATTAGGGGTGAGTTCCGTGACAATCTAGGTAGTGAATGACGAGGTCAAGGAGTTTCTCATCGGGGGTGAAAGGCGAGTGTTGGAAGATGGGTGACAAGGCTGTGACAACCGGAAAGCTAGCGGCTCTCTGAGGCGATGAATGAAGTATGGATCCTGTTCGATGCTCTTAGTAAACGGGAAGGTCGAGACGGGAACCGGATGTCAAGGAGGAAGTACATCCTCTCAGCTACCTCTTGTGAAGGCTGGAGGGATCCGAGACGTATGCAAGCTGGAATGGAACCATGCGAAACCATCTTAGTTTCCGGGAAGCTTGAGGGCTACATCTTAGGTACATTTGAAACTGCGGAAAGAGAATTCAAGGAGGGACCGAGGTGGAAGATGACGAATGTGCTGGTGAGCCTGGTTGTTAAGTTCTGTCTCACCTCAAATAGCAAAACAAGGTTAGAGAAATTAGGAGGCTTCCGAAATTTGGAGAGCTTACGAAGGGCACCTTTTCAGGTTGGCAATGAGATGCTTGCTTGCGAATACAAAAGGATTTACAGCGAGGTCGATCGGGGAGAAAGGATAGTAGTGGAGTATGTTTCAGATTTAAAAAGGTTGTGGAGTGACCTAGATTATTATGACCAAGTGGAATTAGAGTGTGGCAAATGTTTGGAGAAGTATAACCAATGGACAGAAAGAAGGCGAGTGAGATATTTCCTTAATGGACTTAACCTAAAATTTGAGGCCAGAGGGCAGCCCTCTATGGCACAGGTAAGTTACCTAACCTAGAGCAAGCAATTTCTGCAATCATAAGTGAAGAGACACACCTACGGTTAGAGGCACTAGGGTTGACACACAAGGAGTGACACATAGGCGTTCCGCTTTGTTCGCTGCGGAGAGCAATGATCTTAGTTGCTCTATAGACGCGGGTTTCTTGCACGTGGAACCGAAATTCTTCACGAACAAGTCCTCGAAGGTCTCCCAGCTGTCGATGAATCCCACTGGCAATTTCTTTATCCAGGACCTTGCGGCTCCACTAAGATGGATTTGAACGCTCTGCATGATTGTTACTCTGGTTCCACCCAACAATTTCATTGTTTTCAGGTAGTCGATTAACCAATTTCCGGGTCTTGCAAACCGTCGAACTTTTTATATCCGTCTGGCAATTTCAAACCAGAAGGAACCTTAGATCTGCACCAAACTCGTCGAGTCGCGGAGAGTCCACACATATCCTCTTCATCGACTTCTGGCGAATGTCGCCTGGATCTATTTTCTCGCGCTCTCTATCCACTCGATCTTATGCCTCTGTATTTCTCGCCACGTCCGCTCGTGGAGGATCTCACGCCACCACGGTGGGTCGGAGCATTTTCGGGTTGTGGTGTGCTTGGACTTGCGAACGCTGCTCCCATGACTCCGACTCCTTCCATAGCCATCTGATATAGTGCTTCTCTCGGGTCTCCTGCAGGTGGCCTTGATGCTAATATATAAGCTTGAGTCGCCATGTACCCGGCTTCCGGTGTTTTGGGGATGATATTCCCTCTTGTATCTATCGACATAAATGACATGTCGAGGTTTTGGATCAGTTGCTCTAGCTCGTGCTTAGGTAGATTCGTCAGGCGAGATCTTCCCCTTGAACATGATGCTCTGTGGTTGTCTCCCGAGGTTCCTGATTGTCGACTTAGCTCCTCTTCGTGCGCTCGACGCAGAGGCTGCGGCTTGATGGCGTGTAACTCACACGTTCGTTGGGAACCCCAAGAGGAAGGTATGATGCGCACAGTAGCAAGTTTTCCCTCAGAAAGAAACCAAGGTTTAATCGAACCAGTAGGAGCCAAGAAGCACGTTGAAGGTTGATGGTCGCGAAATGTGATGCGGCGCAACACCAGGGATTCCGGCCAACGTGGAACCTGCACAACACAAACCAAGTACTTTGTCCCAACGAAGCTGAGGTTGTCAATCTCACCGGCTTGCGTAACAAAGGATTAAGCGTATCGAGTGGAAGATGTTTGCAAAGAAAACAGTAAACACAATTGCAGTAAATTGTATGCTATGTAAAGAATAGGACCGGGGTCCACGGTTCACTAGAGTGTCTCTCCCATAAGATAAAAGCATGTTGGGTGAACAAATTACAGTCGGGCAATTGACAAATAGAGAAAGGCATAACAATGCATATACATGATATGATAAATATAGTGAGATTTAATCAGGGCATTACGACAAAGTACATAGACCGCCATCCAGCATCTATGCCTAAAAAGTCCACCTTCGGGTTATCATCCGAACCCTTTCGGTATTAAGTTGCTAAGCAACAGACAATTGCATTAAGTATGGTGCGTAATGTAATCAACAACTACATCCTTAGACATAGCATCAATGTTTTATCCCTAGTGGCAACACATCCACAACCTTAGAACTTTTGTCACATCCCGGATTTAATGGAGGCATGAACCCACTATCGAGCATAAATACTCCCTCTTGGAGTTAAGAGTAAAAACTTGGCCAGCCTCTACTAATAGAGAGCATGCAAGATCATAAACAACACATAAACAATAGATTGATAATCACCATAATCATAGTACTCTCTATCCATCGGATCCCGACAAACACAACATATAGTATTACAGATGATGATCTTGATCATGTTAGGCAGCTCACAAGATACAACAATGAAGCACAACAAGGAGAAGACGACCATCTAGCTACTGCTATGGACCCATGGTCCAGGGTGAACTACTCACTCATCACTCCGGAGGCGACCATGGCGGTGTAGAGTCCTCCGGAGATGAATCCCCTCTCCGGCAGGTGCCGGAGGCGATCTCCTGAATCCCCCGAGATGGGATTACGACGGCGGCGTCTCTGGAAGGTTTCGTATCGTGGCTCTCGTGCTGGGGGTTTCGCGACGGAGACTTTAAGTGGCGGAAGGTCAACGCGGGGGGCCCACGGGAGCCCGGGGGGTAGGTCGGCGCGGCCGGGGCCGCGCCGCTAGCCTCTGCTGCCTCGTGGCCCCACTTCGTTATCTCTTCGGTCTTTGGAAGCTTCGTGCAAAAATAGGACCCTGGCGAAAGTTTCGTCCAATTCGAGAATATTTCTTTACTAGGATTTCGAAACCAAAAACAGAAAACAGCAACTGGCTCTTCGGCATCTTGTTAATAGGTTAGTTCCGGAAAATGCATAAATATGACATATAATGTGCATAAAACATGTAGGTATCATCAATAAAGTAGCATGGAACATAAGAAATTATCGATACGTTGGAGACGTATCAGCATCCCCAAGCTTAGTTCTGCTCGTCCCGAGCAGGTAAAACGATAACAAAGATAATTTCTGAAGTGACATGCCATCATAATCTTGATCATACTATTTGTAAACATATGTAATGAATGCAGCGATCAAAACAAAGGTAATGACATGAGTAAACAAGTGAATCATAAAGCAAAGACTTTTCATGAATAGTACTTCAAGACAAGCATCAATAAGTCTTGCATAAGAGTTAACTCATAAAGCAATAAATCAAAGTAAAGGTGTTGAAGCAACACAAAGGAAGATTAAGTTTCAGCGGTTGCTTTCAACTTATAACATGTATATCTCATGGATATTGTCAACATAAAGTAGTATAACAAGTGCAATATGCAAGTATGTAGGAATCAATGCACGGTTCACACAAGTGTTTGCTTCTTAAGGTGGAGGGAGATAGGTAAACTGACTCAACAATAAAAGTAAAAGAAAGGTCCTTCAAAGAGGAAAGCATCGATTGCTGTATTTGTGCTAGAGCTTTTATTTTGGAAACATGAAACAATTTTGTCAACGGTAGTAATAAAGCATATGAGTTATGTAAATTATATCTTACAAGTTGCAAGCCTCATGCATAGTATACTAATAGTGCCCGCACCTCGTCCTACTTAGCTTGGACTACCGGATCTTTGCATGCCATGTTTCAACCAAGTGTCACAAAGGGGTACCTCCATGCCGCCTGTACAAAGGTCTAAGGAGAATGCTCGCATTTTGGATTTCTCGCTTTTGATTATTCTCAACTTAGACATCCATACCGGGACAACATGGACAACAGATAATGGACTCCTCTTAAATGCATAAGCATGTAGCAATGATTATTATTCTCATATGAGATTGAGGATATATGTCCAAAACTGAAACTTCAACCATGATTCATGGCTTTAGTTAGCGGCCCAATGTTCTTCTCTAACAATTTTGCATGCTCCAACCACTAAAATGATAGATCCTTCAGACAAGACGGACATGCATAGCAACTCACATGATATTCAACAATAGTTGATGGCGTTCCCCAGAAGCATGGTTATCGCACAACAAGCAACTTAATAAAAGATAAAGTGCATAAGTACATATTCAATACTACGATAGTTTTTAAGGCTATTTTGTCCCATGAGCTATATATTGCAAAGGTGAATGATGGAATTTTAAAGGTAGCACTCAAGCAATTTACTTTGGAATGGCGGAGAAATACCATGTAGTAGGTAGGTATGGTGGACACAAATGGCATAGTAGTTGGCTCAAGGATTTTGGATGCATGAGAAGTATTCCCTCTCGATACAAGGTTTAGGCTAGCAAGGTTATTTGAAGCAACCTCAAGGATGAACAAGTGCAGCAAAACTCACATAAAAGACATATTGTAAACATTATAAGACTCTACACCGTCTTCCTTGTTGTTCAAAACTCAATACTAGATATTATCTAGACCTTAGAGACAAATATGCAAATCAAATTTTAGCAAGCTCTATGTATTTCTTCATTAATGGGTGCAAAGTATATGATGCAAGAGCTTAAACATGAGCACAACAATTGCCAAGTATCACATTATCCAAGACATTTTAGAATTACTACATGTAGCATTTTCCAATTCCAACCATATAACAATTTAACGAAGTTCGCCTTGAACATTATGAGTAAAGCCTAAGGACACATGTGTCCATATGCAACAGCGGAGCGTGTCTCTCTCCCACAAAGTGAATGCTAGGATCCATCTTATTCAAACAAAAACAAAAACAAAAACAAACCGACGCTCCAAGTAAAGAACACAAGATGTGATTGAATAAAAATATAGTTCAGGGAGGAACCTGATGATGTTGTCGATGAAAAAGGGGATGCCTTGGGCATCCCCAAGCTTAGACGCTTGAGTCTTCTTAAAATATGCAGGGATGAACCACGGGGGCATCCCCAAGCTTAGAGCTTTCACTCCTCTTGATCATAGTATATCATTCTCCTCTCTTGACCCTTGAAAACTTCCTTCACACCAAACTTCAAGCAAACTCATTAGAGGGTTAGTGCACAATTAATAATTCACACATTCAGAGGTGACACAATCATTATTTTCACTTCTGGACATTGCATAAAGCTACTGGACATTAATGGATCAAAGAAATAAATTCAACATAGCAAAAGAGGCAATGCGAAATAAAAGGCAGAATCTGTCAAAAACAGAACAGTCCGTAAAGACGAATTTAAAGCTGGCACCAGACTTGCTCAAATGGAAAAACTCAAAACTAATGAAAGTTGCGTACATATCTGAGGATCACGCTCGTAAATTGGCAGATTTTTTCAAATTTTCTACAGAGAACTGTGCCCAGATTCGTGACAGACAGCAATGCTGTTTCTGCGCAGCGATCCCAAATATAACATCAACTTTGACATAGAAACTTTACTTGGCACAAAAACATGATAAGGAGAAGTTGCTACAGTAGTAAACAACTTCCAAGACTCAACAAAACAAAAAATTGCTGTAGGTAAAAACATGGGTTGTCTCCCATAAGCGCTTTTCTTTAACGCCTTTCAGCTAGGCGCAGAAAGTGCAAATCAAGTAACATCAAGAGTAGAAGCATCAACATCATAGCTTGTTCTAATAATAGAATAAAAAGGCAACTTCATTCTCTTTCTAGGGAAGTG
>JAUUTY010001694.1:0-20000 GCA_030979885.1 Lolium multiflorum
CTATCTTTTATGGAGAGAATGTAATCATCTAAAGTGCTCGTAAGAAGTGCACCATGTCAAGGCCGAGTATCGAGTCTGATTATAAAACTCTTGCTAATGCTACATCGGAACTTGTCAGTCTTTGTTGCAAGACCTTGGTGTGACTCAAGTCCAGCCTCGGGTGTTATGGTGTGACAATATTGGTGCAACATATCTGTCGTCGAACCTAGTCTTTCATGCAAGTACAAATCATATTGAAGTTGACTTTTACTTTGTTCGTGGGCGTGTTTCTCAAAAGCAATTGCAGATCCAGTTTATCTCCTGAAAGGATCAAGTTGCTTACATTTTAACTAAACTCCCCCCTTTACCGTTATGTGAGCATTGTAAGCGCAATCTCAATCTTTTCCTAGTTAAGATTGAGGAAGGGTGTTAGATTATACTGTATAGAAGTATGTATTTGTAATGTATACCCTATATAAAGAAAGCAGAACCCTACCCAACGAGGCACGTCAGGACGGCATACCTCGCATCCACTTTCGATTTATATTAAACTTCTCTATCTATCTTGTCATAGAGGTGATCTTAAGCAGCATATTGTTTTCGTTGCCTCGCCGCGGGTGGCAGAGATCGCCGAGAGGACCGTTGCATGGGTCGAGTGATAAGTATGTAAAAGTTTCAATATAAAATTAATGGCATCTAATAAAAAGAACAAGACTATGTGCTATTGATTATCGCTGGTTATGAAAAGGTCAAAAATCTAAAACTTAGATTAATACCGTACTCCCTCCGTTCTCAAATAGTGTATTTCTAAGTTTAAAATTTGTCCTAAAAATGTACATCTACACTAATAATGCACTTAATTAATGCAATTAGCTCCTCGTAATCGCTCCCCAACTTAATCCTCCAATCCTCATTCTTCTCCTTCAACTCAACCACCAATTAACATTTCTCTTCTTCAATTAATAGAATGGAAACTCATAAAAGATGAGAGAGATCTAAGTTGTCTTTCATTGGCGGACTGAGGGAGTATGCAACAAAAGTTTAAGCTGGAGACCTGGAGTGTACAAACAGCTGAAGGAGTGACGATGCTCCAACGAGGTTTGCGGCGACCGAGAAGATGAGAGGTGAGACCAACCATCTTCTGATGATCTGATCCAAACCCGTCGGCGGCCCCATGTTTCTTGCCCACCGAACCAAAACGTCCAAACACGTGACATGCCATGTCAAACCAAAACACACACACAAAAAAGAGGAACCTCTTGCGTCGACTTACGGTCACACGTCTCACACGAACGCAGTCTCGTGCTCGTCCCCGCTCGCCGTCGACTCGATGATAGGCGCCAAGCTCGCGGCGCCGACGCCGTCCGTGCTCCTCCCGCCCTCCCCTCGCCTCCGCGGCCGCCGCCTCTCCCCCACGGCCGCCTCATGCCTCCCAGACACAGGCACGGGCCCGCCTGTAAGCGCGGGCTCGGACCAAGAACGCCCTGTCCCGGCCGGGCAAGAGGCGGCGGCGGTGGCGGGGACCGTCTCCTCCCCGCCGCGCTCGCGCGCCAGCTCGCAGCTCAGCCGGTGGTCGCGGGCGCGCGCCGTACGGTCCGGGCGGCGGCTGGACTGGCCGGCGACACGGGGGAGCGCGGCGGTCTCGGTGCCGACCATTTCGCCGCCGGCGTTCGACCAGGAGACTGCGTCGGCGGAGGAGGAGGACGATGATGTTTGCGACGTGTCTGAGGTCGACGGCGAGGCCGCGGCGAACTCGATCTACATGGTGTCGGACGGGACGGGGTCCACGTTGGAGCAATCGGTGAACGCCGTGCTCGGGCAGTTCGAGCACTGCCTCGTCGACCGCCGCTGCGCCACCAGCACCCACCTCTTCTCCGGGGTAAACGTCCATCCCCTCTACTGCCTTAATTTTTCACAGTTCACGATGGATTTCGATCCCCGTGATACAGTGCGGTGTCTACTTTGCACGAAATGTTTTTTTGCTCGTCGCTATGTACTGTCGCTAGGGAAAAAATTCGATTTTTAGTGAACAGTAAACCGTAGTGAGTAGTCGCTCTGGCGAATGCACTACTTATACCAATCTAAATAACGGAGATGAGAGAATGTGAAGTTGTAAATTTGTGTTATAGGGTAAGAAATAAGTAGACCGCGCAATGACAAGAAGTACACATACTAAATCAAACAAGCCTGTAATCAGTTAAGTTTAAGCTTACAGGGGCAACCCTGCAACTTTGCTTTCTGGTCAACTAGTTAGATACAGTGCTTAACTACAGATCAACAAAGAAATGGAATCATGCAGATGCAGGCATTGTTATTTATAAGCACCATTCTTGGGCTCCAATAAGAAAGTTTCTTGTTTGGTAACTAATGGGACTCTGGGTAGGGAAAAAAAGAAATGGAATCATGCAGGCATTGCTTGTTCATATGAGAAAAAAACATCAAGGAAATTAGGTCCTTAGAAAAGCTAGCCGGCTATGTACCCCACGTCTCCATGTTTATGAGCTGGGTGGGCCTTCTGTGTGCCATCATTTCTTTCTTCCTAGTTCTATACTTCCATTGCTTCAGTTTATAGGAGGTACATGGAGCCAAGCTAGTTGGCTACATAGGGAATTGCTACTACCAATAATATTGCATGTGAACGGCACAGGCCTTCCTCTGACATAGGGACGGCCCAAAGGAGTGAATAGACGTCCAACAACTGAAAACTCTATCTTATAATAATAACTCTTAAAACTCCTATCAAGTATATATGAGTGGGTGGTGGCCCGTTCACTCTTAGAGATTTTACCTCTTAAGTTTCCAAGAATATAATTACTGCAATTATCATATATTCTGTATAGTCAGATGTATCACGTCTTTTGATTAGTAGATTCGAGAGATGTATATTTTGAGATATTTTAAATTTGCACAAAATTAAGGACTATAGTCTATGACGACACAAGCCTTTGAACGACTCAAGCAATAAACAATAACTTGTGTAGCAACGCATGGGTATCTAGCTAGTAAGTACTCCCTCAGTTCCATAATTTTTACCGTGGTTTTAGTTCATGGAACGGAGGGAGTAGGAAAGATTACTATAACGCCTATGGCTTTGCTTTGCAATAATACGGGTATTTAGTCATCGTCTTCACCATTTTTTGCCTTTGAAGTTGAATGTTGGTGTAATACATGGGCTAACATCACACTATTATGTTTTTACTGCGATCACAGTATTATGTAGTACTTGAGATTAAAGCTACAGTATCCATTTAACTCCCCCAAAGACGTTAAGACTGCAAAATATGCTTGTAGATGGAAACAAACATTGCATGTGTTCTAATGAAGGAAATTGTCTTCCGAGATGGAACGGATAAATTATGCAGGGGATCATTTGAACATTTAGTTAAGTAAAACAAACTCACTACATGCACGTCGTGTGGATCGTGCAGTTGAATAAGGCTGAGTGTTTTCCTGTAAATTGGGAACTGCATGGTTGATTCATCCGCATATATGTTTTCTTGATGCAAGTTGGTATACACTGCTTCACGAACCAGGTAGTTCAGATATTCAGACATGGGCATATAGGCCGCAACTAGTTTAATTTATCTGTTTGCTTGAATCATATTATTGAATATAATCGATCAGTTGTCACGTGGTGCATACTATTGACCAAGCTCAGCACAATCATGTGCTAAGAACTAAAATTAAAAGCACCTCTTACATTTTGCCATTTTCTTTAGGTTGATGACATGGATAACCTTATTAAAATAGTAAAGCAAGCAGCAAAAGAAGGGGCATTGCTTCTATATACCCTTGCTGATCCTTCGATGGCTGAGGCAACCAAGAAGGCTTGTGATCTATGGGGTGTTCCATCCACCGATGTTCTTCGTCCTACGATTGAAGCCATAGCTTCTCATATTGGCGTTGCTCCATCTGGGATCCCACGAAGCTCTGCTAGCCGAAAGGGTCAACTTTCTGAGGATTACTTCCGACGAATTGAAGCGATTGATTTCACCATCAAACAAGATGATGGTGCTCAGCCACAGAACCTTGCCCGTTCACACATCGTACTTGTTGGTGTTTCACGTACCGGAAAGACACCATTGTCTATTTATCTAGCACAAAAGGGTTACAAAGTGGCGAACGTCCCAATTGTGATGGGAATTGATCTTCCAAAGGCTCTCTTTGAGATTGACCAGGATAAGATATTTGGGTTGACGATAAACCCTGTGGTTCTTCAGGCAATCAGAAAGGCAAGAGCAAACACTCTGGGATTTAATGGGCAAAAGAGCAATTATGCTGAAATGGAGCACGTGAGGCAGGAGCTGGACCACGCAAATCAACTTTTTGTTCAGCACCCAACATGGCCAGTCATTCGTAAGATCAGTTTCATTATATTTTATTCTCGAAAAAGAAAGTTTCATTATTATATTTGCGGATACTCCATTTTGTTGTTTGTCATGTTATAGCCATGTTTTTTTTTTTTTTTTTTGCGTGCAGAGGTCACTGGAAAAGCTATAGAGGAAACAGCTGCTGTCATTGTTAGGATATATCATGACAGGAAACAGAAGTGCTCCATGCCACGCATATCAAAACGGTACTAGCACCATGTCCTATCTATTCTACTGCGCCTTGTAAAATATGTGTGCTCTTATAAGCGCCATGTCAAGAGTACCTCAGCTGCCCGGTTATTATTAGCTCTTAGTCTTAACTTTGTGCGACAACATACCACCTTCTAGGTGGCTTCTTCTGTATCTAAATGATCAGAGTTCACAGTATAGTGCAGGAGGAAATAAATGTATAATTCATGATCTGTTTTTCATTGTCCAAATTGTTTATATGTATTGGCATATTCTTAGTTTATTAGGTAATCAGTAGGTTGAATTGAACTGGCTTTCTGAAATTCGTTAATCAGACTAATATATTTCTTGCAGAGAACTAAGACTCCGTCGGTATAAAATAGTTAAATTGGGACCATAATTTCCTTTATCCTCCTGAACATCTCTTCTAACACAGTTTGCACGAGACATCACAGCGATTCCGTCCTCCTAGGCTTGACCAGTAGGATTATTTGCACAAGGATCTGTTCACTCTTCGATTTGATATGAAGGCCATCTAAAAGTAGTTTGAATAATAATAAAATGTGCTATTTTTACTCATTTCTTTTGATCTTTTTTCTTTTGTTTATTTATTGTTTTCATTTACCTAAATAGTGACATTCAATTTGACAAACTATGTCTTTCGGAAGTTTACTTTCATCTTTTTTATGGTTGCAACACATCTTATCTTGTAAATTTGTGGTTGAAAGTCGACAATAGATTTCTGGTCAGATGTGGTTCAACCAAAATGTAGTTTCGCTGCCAGACCAGGGACACCCTAAACCAGACATGTGGTCACTGAAGTCTGGTTGAGGTGATGGAAGTTGTGGTCATATGTGAGCTGCTGCAGCTCAAGGACTGACAGTAGGACTCCTTTACATAATCATTGTTTGGTACTTGATATTCTATTTCCTTTTGAGAGAAAGTGAAGATGACTTCGGAAGCCGGTACTTTCAATCACAAATGCTCCTATTCCCTGTGTTGTAACTTGTATTCGATCAATTGTTTCCATTTGGTACAAAATCAAGTTTTAATTTGGCCGAGTGCCATTTCAATCAACAAATTAGCTCTATGTTTTCTTTGGATCCTACGAAAAGGTTTCAAGTTCAGGACAGTTGTATCTTTTATCCACCTACATTGTTCTTCTGAAATGTCCTTGATATGCTCCATGATGTTTTAGAATTGCAAGTACGATGTGTAGCTGACGTTCTGAATTTTTTTTTGTCAATGAGGAATGAATAACTTAAGGAAATAAGAAATATGTTTATGTTTTTGCAGGGTGGCTCCAATTCGAGTCTACGATTATCGTCTAGAGATGGTTAACACTCCTGTTGAGGCTCAAAAGGTATTGGTTAGGGAATTTTAAAGCTATTGTGCAGCAGTGGAGCGAATCGGAAATCTAGAACCTACTATCTGACATGGAACTCCCTGATTAGATTAGAGTCATTCCCTAAAAAAAAAGCGAGTCATTGTGCATACAAGGCAGAGATTGTTGGTTGTTCATTGGTTTAGTCTAGTTTTTGTTTTAAGTTTATATAGTCATGTACAACCTATCTTGTATAAATAACCCAGGCAAAGACAATCAATTACATGTACATAGTGTATATTCTCGTATGCTTATGTTTATAGTATCTGCAAGGAGGAAAAATCCAGTATTATCGCTCCAAAGCGACATGTATTCTTTTCAACAATTGGAGAAAAAAAGGGGGGGAAGAACAGAAGAAACCAAACACAAAGAGAGGACTACTGCCATCGCAAACTTCCCTATCAGGCCCCAACCAGCCTAATCTCTTTCTCTGCCATTTGTCATGTATTCTGCTGTGCCATCTGATACCACCATACACTCAAGCAAGATTAGTCCCCGTCACGATCTTTCCAGATCATATGTTGAAAACCATCCTCTGAACAAGAAAAATCCATCTGTGCTCCCAGGCCCAGGTTTTACCGCGCATCGCTGACAGCGCCCTCGGCGCCGCTTCCTGCGTCGTTCATTTTGCTCATGGAGAGGGTGAAGTAGAGCAGGATCAACGTTCCCACACTGGACCTGCATAAATATCCAATAAATCCTTGTATCAGAGGCACAGAAACATGAGCAAAACCTTCTCTTGCTGACACTATGAACGGTGCTACCATACTAAATCTACAACAGTTGTTCATCAGTCGCTATCTTTTCTCTAGATCATTGTAGCAAAGGCGAAGGTGGCAACTAGTTTCTGCAACGGGGACTTGCCAACAAAAACCACGGCCCTGCTTGCACAACATTTCTGCACGCAGCATCATCATCACTCATCACCGGTCGGGACGAATCCGTCCTAGAGGCTGCAAATTATTGCCAGTAATGATCCTATGACGCGCTCCATTCAAGCTGGAGAAGCCCTATCACATCGGATTGATCAGTTGCATTTGGTAGGTCAGGCTTATGTTGTGCTGTCTACTAAGTCGCCTAGAGATGTCAAGAGAAACCACTGTTGCTCACTGAATGCTTAACTGTTCTGCCTAATGGTTCGTGTAGTCCATGAATTGCTTCAAGTACTACGGTTTTGGGGGAAAAAAGTCGCTAGCAGGAATGGCAGATGAGAGCGTACTGATACTGACCCATGATCCCTAGATCACCTAGCATGTCCAGAGATTAGCTCTGACCAAGTGAAACAGGTGGACGGGAGTAGCAGCAGTAACCAAATCAGGTTTGCCTAATTGGCACTCTGCTGCTGCATAGCTGGTTCTTCAGTGATCGGATCTTACCAAGTAAACAATTAATAACCAGGGAAAAAAAACAAAGAAAGATTCTTACAGCGTGGCGAAGAGGAAGACGACCCTCCGTGGATCGAGCCACGGCGCCGGACGCCGCCCCAGCCGACGGGACTTCCCTCCCGGCGTGCCGGCGCCACCGGGCGTCCGGAGCCCGTTGAGCATCTCGTCGGCGGCCGCCACGTGGACGAAGAGCGGGGACAGCGGGGGCCTCTCGCCTGTCCCTGCGCCATTTCCTGCACAGCAACGGATCAACAAATCGACGTCAGCACCTGCCGTTGCGATCCAAGTGTGCATCTCTCCGAGGACGTCACGGCCAGAGATGTGAACAAGGCACCCCCTCCCGTCCGTCGTCAGAGATGTGAACTTAACGCAAGTGTCACTGGTCACTTAAGCCACAAGTTAATCCATGTGTCAAAGTCAATTTGCCCGAGCTCCACGGAAACCAATAAGATCCAAGCAAGATTTTCAGAGAGACATCGGCATCACAATTTACAAATGCGAATCCACTCATTTTCTTTTCTTTCTCCATGGTAAACTGAGTCGTGATTTTGCGAGAGAAGGGCAGAAAACAAAACAGAATTTGGGTCCTAGCTCAAGGCAGTTGATCAATTGGGCTAACCTGTGATGCCATTGGCGTCGCCGTCGGCCTGCTTCCGGTCTGATCCCTTCCTCGACAGCGACCTCACCACCCGCTGTTGCGTTCAAGCACAATTAAGATAGATACGCTATCGCACTCAGCAAAGCGAGCTAAAGAAATCGGGACCGCCGGCGAGCTTCTGGACTTACGGGTGTCCGTGGGGTCGAGACCGGAGGTGGCGGCGCCGTCGCCGTCGTTTCTGGGCCGTTGCCGGCGAGCGACGAGAGGGCGCCGATGTCGAGGGCGATGAACCCACCGGTCGCGGCGTCCAAGCTGGACTGTCCGTGACCACTCGGTGGCGCAAGAACCTGAAACAGAACAGAGGTGTTAATCTCCAGCGAGAACCTATCTGCCGGCGACGAAACCGAAGCTCTTTCAAGCAAAGAGATCTCATGCGCCGCTGCTGCCAGAAGATCCAAATTGCTTCCAGTTGTATGGGGGCAAGAACACACCCTGCGGCGACTAAGAGACGATTGTCTGACAGAAAGCTGAGCAGGGAGAAGGGACTTACAGGATGGTTGGAGGTGGCGTCCCCCATGACTGAGGTGACGTTCGGCGTGTGCGCAGCTGCCTCTCTTGTTCCTTCTCTTTTGTTGTATCCGAGTTATGGTTGCGTCTCGAGACGGAGGAGAATTGAATGGCGGAATACTACCAAAACGAGGAGCCGGAGGGAAAAGACCGGCGCTTTGCTCTTTTGGTTGAGGGCCAAAGATCCTGGCGGTGGCGCGAGCTACCAGTAGGAGGAGGGAAGATGATGGTCACACCACGGTTCCTCGTATATATATTGCTGGACTTTTGTGGGAACCCACGGAATTATTATTCAGAAGCTAACGGAACTTTTCTTTAGCCACCATCAGTCTCAAGCGGTACAAGAACTGAAACAGTATTTCTAAGTTCTTATTTATGGGGGCCGGCATTTGTAAGTCAACGGAGGAAATCTTTCTAGCTGAAAATATTCAGATTGGTCGGAAGACTATTACTGATGTCATCTGAGAAATACTATTTCAAGTATTTTGAAATATAATCATCCGAAACTAAAATAACAGCGATTCAAAAAGCAAAGTTTAAAACTTTTTGCTAGTTCGGTTAATCAAGAATGAAGTGCTTCTTTAATTCATAGGATAAAAAACATATGACATGAAATGCATAGGATTGATATGTTATGCCTAGTTGAATTCTATGTGAAGATAAGTTATCTTTGATTAGTAGATAGAACTACTAAACGATGGAAAAAATAGCATATTTAGAGTTTCATGCACTCGCCGAAGCTAGCGACCGTCGCTAAAATCCAAACTCCAACGTTTGAAGAGACGCTAACCCTCCAACATTGGCAGATCCAAAGAAGCACAATCGATGCTTTTGTGACTTGTGAGTTGATGAATAGGCCATCTACAAGCAGCGATGCACATGTCGGTGTGGTACATCGACCGGTGGACGTCCCGTGCTTCCTTGGACAAAGATCCACCACATCCTATCAATGAAGTTAGGGAATAATACAAATCTACAACCTGTGGATCAACGTCCTTGCTCCAGAGCACCCACATCGTCCCTGCCACAAGCTCCGTCGTGGATAAGCAACATGTGGAGAGATAGATCTCACCAGATCTGAAGAACAACGAGAAGACCAAGAAGTCGATATGAAGGATCGACAAGCACGCTTTGCCATCAACTCTGACATGCAACCATAAAGGTCATTGTCAGTGTTGGATTAGAGTTGAGGCATATTTATTCGCTAAGGTGCCACTTCCACCACCCCAGTGACACACCACATTAGACAAACTCTAGCCCTAACCGCGGAATGGAGGTACGAGGTCCCCGTCCCTCCTGCTACTGGAGCGACAAGTGGAGGGACAGGGGACCAGCACCCTGGTCGGTGGAGATCAGAGGGAGTTGGCCGCATAGGAGACGAGAGGAAGAGGTGAAAAGTGTTGCTGATCGATCCATCTATGCTTGATTCAAGGTTACTTGATTTGCTCAAAAGAAGACATATAGGCGGATAGGCTATAGGAGGGAAGGAGAAAGAGTAGGTGCACTAGATACATCAACATTATTTCTTTACTAGTTGGACCTATTTTTTTACATACTTTTTACAAAATTTATATATCGTGATATTCTTTTAACACCATTCTAGGATAAAAATAATCAACGCAAATGTGCATTTTCCATTGAACCTTATTTATTAAATTGTACATTGCTATGGCGCCCTAAGCTTCAAGAGCTAAGAGATTCAAGGTTCCAATGTATGACCACCATGGAAAGGTGTTGTTGCTAAAGCCTCATTTGAATCACTATGCTATTAAAGGCCACCGAACAAGAAAACACATGGTAATTGTAGTAGCATGGCCACATATTCTTTTGGCATTGAAAACATGAAACTAGAAGAAACAAATTCATTTGGAATACAATTAGTTAAAAATAGGAGAAATTTTTAAAGAGTTTCAGGTGAGTGAATCATTAAAAACAACATTTTCATTTTTTTGACAAATATTTGATTTTGTCTGTATTATTTGAAAACAACATTAGTGTACAAACTTTGGGAGCCCGTCCTTCTCCCCAAGCAGCACGAAGAACACCATTCACGATATTGGAATCCAAAATAATTCCATTGCTTTTATTTGTTCCAACTTGTAAGTGTGTCTTAGACGTTCGCACAAATTCATGTGTCCAGTAAGATCTAATACATGAAACGTGGAACTTCCTCTATTTGTACGAGAATTAGACTATTTTTGTAGCATTCTAAACCAAATGATAGAAAAAAGAACATACATGAATAATATAGGAATATATGTGCAAAACAGAGAATTGGCGAACACAAGAATTTTGTAAACCTACGGCTGATAGAAAATTGAAAAACACATAGAATCCTAATAAACGCAAGCACGCTAAAGTCAAACGATATCTTGATCTCTTACTTCGTGCTAGGAACCACTCCCTCCATTCCGTAAAATAAGGACTATTTTTTTCAAAAGTCAAACATGTAAACTGTGATTTTTTTAAATATCAATATCTACAATGCCAAATCAATGTCACTAGATACATTTCGACATGCATTTTCATATTTTATTATATATATAGTATCATAGTTTTTAATATATTTTTCAATAAGTTTGGTCAAACTTTATATTGGTATCATAGTTCTCAATATTTATTTTTATCAGTTTCATCAAACTTTATATCCTTTGACTTCTGAAAAAATTATGCACCTACTTTTACGAAATGGAAGTAGTATCATATAAATATGTTGAAGTGGGTTGTATTTTTTTTTTTTGAGTTTTTTGCTTTAAAATCGAGATCACAAAAGTTATCTTTTGTCTTTGTTAAGAAACTGCGGTTGTAATCTCTATGTTTGGTGCATACTTGTCAAATACTTAATTCTCTTGTAGCTACTACTTTTTACACTAAGTAGCTTCCGATTTGGCGAATTCCAATATTTCTCTCGGGGTATAGAAAGAATGAAAAGTCCCACCATTGTTTATTCATTCCATCAGCCACACGCCTCCCGGGTCGCTTGCTCTAGGAGACACGAGAGGCTTCCCAAACCCTAGCCTAACTATTCTAAACACGTGCCCTCCCCCGGTCGCCGCCAATGGGGTAGGTGAAAGGATCGTATGGCACCTAGAGGGGGAGGGGGTGAATAGGTGCTGAATCAAATTTTAATTCTTGTTCCAACTGAGGCTTGACACAAAAAGGTTAATTCTCTAGATATGCAACTACGTGAATTTACCTATATGACAACACTAGTAGAAAAAGGGGCTTCCGTCCAAGGCTTTAGTACCGGTTTTTTTACGAACCGGTACTAAAGGGTGCATTAGTACCGGTTCCACTGCTCATGCCTTTAGTACCGGTTCCAAAGGACCTTTAATACCGGTTCGTGACACGAACAGGTACTAAAGGGTTAGCGTCACACGAACCGGTACTAAAGGGTAGACCTTTAGTACCGGTTCGTGTCACAAACCGGTACTAAAGGTTTTCCGCCCCCCCCCCGTGGATCGCCTTTTTTGCTTTGTAAAATACAAATGGAAATGATAGAAAATTCAAAAATTTTCAGATTCTTATATGTTATGCAACGTACTATTCGGAGAAATTAAGAAATTTGAATTTTGACTTTTTTTGCAAAAAAAAGTTTGAAAAATGGTAAAACTGCATTAACTTTTGCATACGACGTCAGAAAATAACATATAATATATCAAAATCATCGTGAGAAAAAGTTTTTAGATTCTCAGAAATCCAAATGAAAATATGAAAGCAGGAACATTTTAGATTTTTCCAGAAATTTAGAATTTTATATATTTTTTTTAATTTTTAAAAATTAAAATTAATGATTATAAGATTTTTTTGAATCCCAGAATATTGATACGCCTCCAACGTATCCATAATTTCTGATGTTCCATGCTTGTTTTATGACAATACCTACATGTTTTGCTCACACTTTATAATGTTTTATTGCGTTTTCCGGAACTAACCTATTAACGAGATGCCGAAGGGTCAGTTGCTATTTTCTGTTGTTTTTGGTTCCAGAAAGGCTGTTCGGGCAATATTCTCGGAATTCGACGAAACGAAGACCCAACATCTTATTTCTCCCGGAAGACCCCAAAACACCGAAGGAGAGTCGGAGGCGGGCCAGAGGGCCACCACCATAAGGCGGCGCGGCCAGGCCTGGCCGCGCCATGGTGAGGAGGCCCCAGGTGCCCTCCTGCGTCGCCTCTTCGCCTATAAGACCCCTTTCGACCTAAAAACGCGATACCAATTGACGAAACTCCAGAAAGACTCCAGGGGCGCCGCCGCCATCGCGAAACTCCAATTCGGGGACAGAATCTCTGTTCCGGCACGCCGCCGGGACGGGGAAGTGCCCCCGAAAGCCATCTCCATCAACGCCACCGCCTCCATCATGCTCCGTGAGTAGTTCCCCCATGGACTACGGGTTCTAGCTGTAGCTAGTTGGTATTCTCTCCCCATGTACTTCAATACAATGATCTCACGAGCTGCCTTACATGATTGAGATTCATCTGATGTAATCGGTGTTGTGTTTGTTGGGATCCGATGGATTGTTACATTATGATTGGTCTATCCATAAAGTTTGTAAAGTTATTGTTGCTGCAATCTTGTTGTGTTTAATGCTTGTCACTAGGGCCCGAGTGGCATGATTATTGCTTAGATTGTATCTACAAGTTGTTTGCACATGTCTATGTCCGGAACCCGAGGCCCCAAAGTGACAGAAATTGGGACAACCGGAGGGGAAGGCGTAGGTATGAGGATCACATGTTTTCACCAAGTGTTAATGCTTTGCTCCGGTGCTCTATTAAAAGGAGTACCTTAATTACCAGTAGTTTCCCTTGAGGCCCGGCTGCCACCGGCTGGTAGGACAAAAGATGTTGTACAAGTTTCTCATTGCGAGCACGTATGACTATATATGGAAAACATGCCTACATGATTAATAATCTTGATGTTCTGTCTTAATGCTATTTCAATCCTATCAATTGCCCAACTGTAATTTGTTCACCCAACACTTGTTATTGGAGAGTTACCACTAGTGTAGATAGATGGGAACCCCGGTCCATCTCTCACCATCATATACTCGTTCTACATGTCATTGAAAGTAGTATCAGCTATTTTCTGGTGCCATTGCCTCTGTGTTATTATTACTGCTGCTGTGTTACTATTACAACTGCTCTCATATTACTGCTACTTTCACATCACCCCTGTTACTAGTGCTTTTCCAGGTGCAGCTGAATTGACGACTCAGTTGTTAAGGCTTATAAGTATTCTTTACCTCCCTTGTGTCGAATCAATAAATTTGGGTTTACTTCCCTCGAAGATGCGATCCCCTATACTTGTGGGTTATCAAGACTATTTTCGGCGCCGTTGCCGGGAGGCATAGCTCTACTCATAAGTTCACCTGGGGAGTACACTCCACCTCTCTCTCTGTTTTATTTTATTTTGTTTTGCTTAGTTTACTTTTGTCTAGTTTATTTGTGCTTAGTTTATTTCTATCTAGTTTTATTTCGCTTAGTTTACTTTTGTCTAGTTTATTTTTGTCTTGTTTTATTTTCCCTATATACCCGAAAATCCATAAAAATTTGAAAAACCTAAAAATTAAAAACTGCTATTATGGGAGAACCTACAACCTATTTGGAGCTTATATAATTATATAATAATTATAGAGAATCAAGAAAGGGAAAAGTTATGAGTGCTGTGATAGAAAAATTAAATACAATTGCTAAGATCTTGCTTAAACGCCATGATATAAACTGTTGCTCTAAACAGGATACTAAACATCTTAAATTTCAATGTGGCTTTAGTGAGGAAGTTTTAATTAAGAACTATAATTGGAATAGCTATATTCATTTTGGGTTCGAAGAGGTAGAACAATTTGTCTTATTTATGGGAGCCTCCGAGATAGAATCATTCATGTCTAAAAATTATGAAACTTGTGCTGTTTGTAAGGACCTTAAAGATTATGTCTCTTCTATCCTTAATTTTTGCATAGAAAGTTACCACTACAAGAAAAGTTCTGATAGACAACGTCCCAAAATCGTCAACTAAGGGGCATTTTTCGTCGCCTATGGGCCTAACCCGACGATATGGGTTCCGTTGTCGAAACTGCGTCAGGCAAAGTCCAACGACGATTTTTTCGGTCCGTCGCGCTTGGGCGCCCTTCCGCCACGGAAAATCGGACCGTTGCGGAAGTGTTTTCGAGCCCGTTGACTGCGACGTCATGGCGCCGTAACGGCAGTTAACGCCGTTAACGGCTGAACCCGTGGTAGATGGTAGGCCCGAGGCGCCACGTCTTGCGGGCGGGCCAGATGACATAGTTTGACCGGTCAACTATATAGCTGGGCTGGTCCATTAGTTAAGTGGGCCGGGCCTAACCTCTAAGGTTGACTGGTCAAAACTTAAATGGGCCGCCCATTTAACATGTGGGTCCACCTTACAAAGCCCCAAGAAGCAAGTGGGCCGGCCCAAGAAGCAAGTGGGCCGGGCCAAAAACACAGGTGGGTCCCACTTTCCGCTAAAGGCCGGCCCATTTAGTGTGGGGTCCACCGTAGCAAGTGGTGGCCCAACAAGCAGTGGGCCGGCCAAAAACACAGTGGGTCCCACTTTCCATTAAAGGATCGGCCCATTTAGTTTGTGGGGTCCACCATATAGCAAGTGGGCCGGCCCAACAAAATAGTGGGCCGGCCAAAAACACAGTGGGTCCCACTTTCTTAAAGGCCGGCCCATTTAGTATGTGGGGCCCACCATATAGCATGGGCGGCCCACCAAGATAGTGGGCCGGCCAAAAAACAGGTGGGTCCCACATTCAATGGGCCGGCCCATTTGGTATGTGGGTCCACCATATAGAAAGTGGGCCGGTCCAACAAGATAGTGGGGGGCCAAAAACACAGTGGGTCCCACCTTCCACTTAAAGGGCCGGCATTTGCCATGTGGGACCACCATAAAGCAAGTGGGCCGGCCCAACAAGATAGTGGGCGGCCCAATAAGCACAATGGGCCCCACTTTCATTAAAGGGCGCCCATCTAGTATGTGGGGTCCACAATATAGCAAGGGCCGGCCCAACAAGATATTGGGGGCCAAAAACACAGGTGGGTCCCACTTTCCTCTTAAAGGGTGGCCCATTTATTATGTGGGGTCATCCAAAAAAGCAAATGGGTGGCCCAACTAATTAGCGGGCCGGCCCAGTAGTTGGTGGGGTCCACATTAAAGCAAGTGGGCCAGCCTAATTAGTGTGTGGGGTCCACAAATCAAATGGGCTGGCCCAAGAAGTAAGTGGGCCAGCCCGTTTAGTTGTTGTTTATACATAATATGCGCTTTAGGATTTTGCGGGCCGGCACATATGTGATTTCGCTTAATTGGGCCGTTTAAGGGATGGGAATTCGTGATTTAGATACTGAGAATATTTACGCAGCATTGATTTCTCTCGGATAGCCTCACTTACCACAAGCACCAAAGAAAAAATGCGCGAAAGAACTATAAAAACTAACTAAATATTACATCAGCTGCAAGGCATTGAAAAAAATATTACAGAACCCAGAGAAATTGAATGGTAATTAAACCTAGCAATACAATGAAGCGATCCGGCAATCTTTTAAGTTGTCCATGCAGCACCTATATCTGAAACAAAGACATTACAAGTTAAGACAGCAACAATGGAAAGGCAAAGACACTCCAATATTGTTTGGCAAAGAATTTGGAACTCATCATTTCGTCGTTATAACAAGATCATTGTAATGCGCACAATAAGCAAACAAAGAGTGCATGCCGCATACCAACAGCCAATATAACAGAGCATGTTAGAATGAAACAGCAGACTTACTACTGTCGAGTCCCATGCAAACCAACATGTTCAGGGAGTACAAAATTGGTATGAACAACATAGTAGCAGGCTATAAATTTTGTAACAACGACTGAGCAAGATGAAGTTATGATGGCTACATCTACAGAGCAGGGAATGTAAACCAAAAATAGAAGTTACGATGGCAGAAGCTAAAGAGGAGGGAATGTGAACCAACATGTGCCAAGTGCAATTACTTCATTTTGGCCGTGAACTAAATAATACTCCTGAACTTATAGTGAAGGGGATGCAAATCAAGATGTTTCGGGATATAAACTTGTAATGAGCAACACATGGAGGATAGTTAATGCTGGAGCTTAGGATGGACCAGATACAGAATATAGTGGGATCACCTGTGAACTTGTATAAGAGGGAATGCAAACCAATATGTTCAGCTTTCCATATGTGAGCGTCATGCCAAGTCAGATAAACAAGTCAATAATGCAGCTTTTGAAGAACAAGATGGCACACAAAATTATTATCTAGTAGTATGACAAGTTTATTTGTACTACAGGCTAGATAGCAGAGTGATAGCATGCCAAACTAAGTCCTTACTTTGTTAGCTTACAATGAACTAGATACAAAACAATGGCATCACCTGTAGTACAGGGAATGCAAGCCAACATGTTCATGGAGTAAAAAATTGGCACAAACAACATAGTAGCAGGCCATAATTTTTGTAACAACGACTGAGCAAGATAAAGTTATGATGGCTAGATCTACAGAGCAGGGAATGTAAACCAAATATAGAAGTTACGATGCCAAAAGCTATAGAGCAGGGAATGCGAACCAACATGTGCAATTACTTAAAATTGGCCATGAACTAAATAATAGCAGGATGTTACTATAATACCTATATAATTTTTGTAACAACGACTGAGCAAGATAGAAGTTATGATGGCTACATCTACAGAGCAGGGAATGCAAACCAAAATGTTCAATCGCTTAAAGTTAGCAATGAAGTAGAAAATAGCAAGGTGTTACGGTCATAGCTAGGAATGAACTAAAAGAGCTTCAGACAAACAAGCATCTGAACCCAGAACATGGCGCTAAAACAAGGGACTTACATTAGGAGAAGCACTATGTGGGAGTCACAGCAGATCTTCCTGGGGTTGATAGATCCGGTGATGAAGTACGCTACATGTGCTACTTGGGGTTGGAGAGACGGCCATTACACTTCATGGTTACTCATCTCGTCTGCAAAAACGTAACGGCGCGTCGTTAGCACAAACAGGTTCCCCCAAGATTAAACAAGAACTTGCAGGCAAGCAATAGAAAAGCGACAGTAGAAGAGTTTAGATCATACACGGCGCCGGTGAAGCAGATCCGGTTCATGCACAGCGGTGTCGGTGAGCAAGATCCGATGCGGTGGACGACGGATCCGGCGAAGCGGCTCCGGTGGGGTGGACGATGCCGCAGCTGAAGCGACTGCGGTAGACTGCTGGATGAGCATATGGTTTCGAGGTTCGGCGGGGATGATCCGGTCCGGTTGATGACGGCGTCGATGAAGCGGCTCCGGCAGGCAGCCGGATGACGAGGATCGCGAGGCCTCGGGTAGGCCAGGGAAGTCCGGCGGGGATGTTCCGGTGCGGTGGTCGTGGAGGTGGGAGAGAGAGGGACTTGGGAAGTTCCGGTGGGTGGTCTCAGAGGAGAGAGTGAGGGAAATGAATTTTTTTTCGGGGAGTTTCCGGAGCTAGGGAGGTGGTGATCGAAAAAAAATGACGGGTAGACCCCCCACCAACCGACTTATACATGGACATTGTTGTCATCTTTACGAGGGTAGAATGGGAAGTTAGAAGCGTGTGAAATATTTGTATTTTTCGGGCGGGAAGTTTTGCCGCTGGAATGAGATTTCGAATTTGGCTACAGTCCAAGTAATACAAAAATATGAGACCGTACTAGTACGGCCAAATGTCACATCAATTCATCATCACGTTGAAAATCGGTTACGACGATCATAATTATTGGCCGTTGGCACAACAGTTCTCCAACGCTTGATCCAACGGTCAAAGTTCCTTTTTTTAAGAGAACGGTCAAAATTCATTGGATTCGCTCGGGAACTGCGCGCGCCAAAACGAGTCAGACGAAGATGTTTCTAGAGTTCTCACGGACGCGTCTTGGCGATACATTGAATGCAAATCTTGCAAGGTCAAAAAAATGCAAATCTTGCAGGATCGTATGTGGCTGCTATGAGCTGAAGTACTCCATGAAACCGTGAACATACATGTAGATGGGAATCCCATGTAGACGATCTGAAGAACGACCCGCTGCATCTTTCACAAATCCATCTACATGACATGATAAACTTTAATTAAGAAGCAGCCACGTAACAATTATTGCCCAAAATCTAACGGGTTCGACAATAAGCTGGTAATTCTCTATTATATATAAACACCAAAAAAATATAGCAAGTAAGAAAGGAGTGTCAATGCCACCAGGACTTACAAAAAAAGGGAATTAGCACTTCGTAATCTCTTTGTTTTTACACATACCTTCTGCTCAGGAATCCAGGGCCTAGGGTCACATCAAGTCATAATCAGAAACCAAAGTCGGTTCCCATGTTCTCCAATTCAAAACGCGTACAAAATATTTCAGTGTGTGAAATAATGTTGAGATTTTGAATTAGAGGGTTGTTAAGCTATTGATTATATGGAGTCGAAATTTGGTAGCATACATAAGTATCTCTGTTCACAACTCGCCTGTACAGAAGCAGGAACAGCTGTTGTGTTGCAGCACAACACAAAGGAGAAGCCACTGTTCCGTTCATTGCACTCAATACAGCGATGAATGAACCAGACCAGTTGACAAGCTTCTAGACCAGTATGTAGAAAGATGGAAATCAATGGATCACAGAAAATCATCAGTGTCAAGCTTTAATGCACTAGCCAACGCGACCAAAAGTCCGAACTGATGGAAAGGGCTAGGCAATCCACTTTATACATCGCAACAAAAAGTCCAAACTGACAGAAAAGGCTAGACCGGGAGAAGAGAAGAGAAGGTTTGTGAAAGCGATGACTCGAACTTGAGACTATGGGCTCTGATACCACGTCAAGCTTCATCCACGAGCCAACGGAACCACAAGTCAGAACTGATGGAAAGGGCTAGGCAATCCACTTATAATATTAACAATCAGCAGGGTTCCGGTTCAAAAAAATCCACATCACAACAAGGAAACGACCACCAAGATCATAGCAATTGCAGATAAATGCACCTACGAAATATGCTCAGACTAAGGAACCATTTTACAAGACAAAGGTAATGACCTGTCACTGTCCCCGTTCATCTCCAATTATCTAGCAGATACTCTTCTTACTACTTACTAGCATTCCTAACCTGCTCCAGTAGGGCCTCCTTCTGTGCTGCTATCGTTCTAAAATTGTCGACTTCTAGTCTTAGCGCAGCTGATGCAGCTCGTTCTACTTGGAGTTGCTCCTTTAGAACTTGAGCATGCAAATACTTTGACTTGGACATGGACTTGCACTTCAGCAGTCCAGCATTTCGTAAGAAAGTGTTTTTGGCAATGCCTTTCTTTTTTATTGCCATAGAAAATGCCTTCACACATTCTTCATCGGTTTTTTCCAGACCGTTTTTACCGGTTTTTGCCATCTCTAATTTCATATCTTCCTGCAAAAAATTCAGTTCGTACACATGTGTAAACATGATAGTTACTACAGAGAAACTTGCTGATAGTAGATTTATCATGTGTATGACCTACTTTTATTCC
>JAUUTY010001695.1:0-20000 GCA_030979885.1 Lolium multiflorum
GGCCAGGGCCGAGGACCTTTACAGGAAGTTCCTGGCTTTTGAGAAACAGTTTGGTGACCGTGAGGGGATTGAGGATGCCATTGTGGGCAAGAGAAGATTCCAGTATGAAGATGAGGTGAGGAAAAACCCCCTCAACTATGACTCATGGTTCGATTACATCAGGCTGGAAGAGAGTGTTGGGAACAAGGACAAGATCAGGGATGTCTATGAGAGGGCCATTGCTAATGTACCCCCTGCAGATGAGAAGCGGTACTGGCAGCGCTACATATACCTTTGGATTAATTATGCTTTGTATGAGGAACTCGATGCGCAGGACATGGAAAGGACCCGTGAGGTTTATAGGGAGTGCCTGAAACTCATTCCACACAAGAAATTTACTTTTGCCAAGCTGTGGCTCATGGCCGCCCAGTTTGAGATAAGGCAAAAGAACATAAAGGCTGCACGTCAGACTCTTGGTAATGCCATTGGCATGTCTCCAAAGGGAAAAATATTCAAGAAATACATTGAGATTGAGCTTTATCTTGGCAACTTTGACCGCTGTCGGACTCTATATGAGAAGTATATTGAATGGTCTCCAGCAAACTGTTATGCGTGGAGGAAGTATGCTGAACTTGAAAAGAACCTTAGCGAAACAGATCGTGCTCGATCAATATATGAGCTTGCTATTGCTCAGCCAGCCCTTGATACGCCTGAGGTTTTGTGGAAGGTACGTTGTCCTTGCTGTCCTTTTATGTGATCCACATTTTATGTTTTGTGTTGTGCAAACATTGAATATGTTGTCTTACACATTCTTAATCCTCAAATAAACGGTAATGAAGTTCAATGCTAACGTTGTTCTGTATCATATTTGATCTGCTCATATATCTGATTAATATATAAGTGTTTATGCATGGAAGTACATGCCTATTATTGACCAGCTGTGATTTGACATGACGTTTAATTTTGTAACATGCTAACATGCCACATAGAGAGTCGGGATATGGATCTTTGCACTGTTTGGAGGGTTAACTGAGCTAGTTTATTTCATGGAAAAAGTAGTTACGCTTCAATTTCTTTGTTCCATTTTCTGGTTCTGAAAGCTGAAGACCAGCCTTACTTTTTCTTACAACTTAACTTGTGTGTTATTAGATTTACTCTGGATCTGTGCTTTCTTTGAATTATATATCCTGGCAGTAAAAACTATCAGGTAGTAGTATAATTACAAAAGCATTTCAAACCAAGCTTCTATAGCCTCTTTGCTCTATCGGAGTTGGTATAGTGGTTAATAGCTAATTTCTGGAACTACTGCTGGACAATGCTTAGAATCGTCATAGTTGAGGTCTCTTTTCTGTAGGTCTAGGTGTGACTTTGTTGACTTGTACTCTTCAGTCTTCTCCCTTGCTCGTCAGAGAGCCAATAGAATTATATCTGCATTCAGTAACTGAAAACACACACTTCTTTGTGCTGTTGTGTGCTTGTGATCTCTTAGCGCCAGTTTGTAAGAGAAAGAATGATGCATCTTATAATGTCTGTCTTTTTCTTGGAAAATTTTGCCAATAGTTGATCTACACTACCTCCATGTCAAAATTTAGTGCATATTAGTTTTGTCCTTAATCAAACTTTGTAAACTTTGACCAATTTTATTGTAGGAAAAAATATCAGCATCTATAGTACCAAATGAATACAATGTGAAAATATATTGCATGATTGATCTAATAATGTTGGCATTTTTCTCTATAAACTTTGTCAAAGTCTACAAAGTTTTACTTGAGGCGAAACTAATACTCCATGCACTATGTTTTGTCATGGATGGAGTAATATGCTGCATTGATCCTTGTTAAATATTACTGTTTACATTTCAGGCATCCTGAAAAATCGTGCACTAAGAAAATCAACATATGATTATTGAATCTTTTTTAGTGCCTTTTACTTCCAATTGTAATTGAAATTTGATAATTTGATATTTGGTTGTTTTTAGTTATTAGGGAGGCTTACTAACTCTTTTTCTTCCTTATACCTTACAGGAGTACTTGCAGTTTGAAATCGATGAAGCTGAATTTGATAGAGCAAGGGAACTCTATGAGAGACTGCTTGATAGAACAAAGCATCTGAAGGTATGGATCAGCTTTGCTGAATTCGAGGCCTCAGCTGGCTTGGGAGAAGACAATGAAAGTGAAGAATACAAGAATGATGCTGGTTATCAGGAACAGCAGATCGAGCGGGTCCGGAGGTGTCGGGGTGAGTAATCAGCTAGAGAACCTACTTTGGGCAGATATAAAACCTTTTTATGTTCATTTTCGATTCATAGTGTACTAAATCTGACATTGATTTGTTATGGTGCTCAGCTGTCTTTGAAAGGGGATTCGACTACTTCAGGACAAATGCTGCAGAGCTAAAGGAGGAAAGAGCAATGCTCTTGGAAGAATGGCTCAAAAAGGAGTTGAGCTTTGGTGATCTTGGTGATGTCACCTTAGTGCAGAAGAAGGCGCCGAGGAAAGTGAAGAGGAAGAGACCACTTCCATCAGACGATGGCTCCAATATTGCGTATGCCCTTTACCCAGTTATTTATTCTTGGTACTGTATTCTCAGAAGTTTGTGGCCTACCACATCTAGCATGCTATGTGGAAATGTGCATTCTTTTAAGAATTTCGAAAATCAGGAGAAAATAACTAGCGTTAATGTTTGCAGATGATACTTTTTTTGTGTGTAGTTTCCAGTATTTTAGAAATATACTGACATATCATTTTGCTCTTCCTTAGGTACGAGGAGTACATTGATTATATCTTCCCTGACGAGGTTGCACTGGCACCAAACCTCAAGATATTGGAAGCTGCTTACAAGTGGAAGAAGCAGAAGACAGATGACACAGATGATGACTGATCTGAACATCAGAGGCTGCCTGTTATGAATGCTTGCTTAACCCACAGTTGGAGATGAGAGCCGTCATTCCAAAATCAGATGTAGAGAAGCTTTCCAATACGTCCGGTGGAAAACATGCAGTTTTGTGAGCTTCCTCTTATCCTCCTAGATGGCCTTTTTACGGCTTGTTTCAGTCTAGTTACATGTCGGACTGATAGATGCTGAATTATCTGGGTTCTGTTACCTCGGATTAAAACTGTATGTTCACCTTGTAGGATTCAGTTTATCATGGTTTTGTTACCCTGGTCCCTCCCTCAGCTGAATGTAACTCAACATTGTATTATTTGAGTTCACTACATCATGTTTATTCCATTGTTACCTGGTATACTAATCTGCTAAATGGGTGTTTCCTTAGCATTCAGTAGAGGAAGTGTACGAATAGGTGGGCCTGAAATATGGTGGCCTCTAAGTTTAGGCTGAAGATTAGACCCTTTTTGCCTCTGGGCTTGGCATATACTTAGGGCTTCTTTGGGTTGTAGGAATTTCATCGAAACCTTGTAGGATTCTAATCCCTTTGCAGCGGATTGACCACCAAATTCTCATGGGATCTATTCCTATGCTCTCCATTCCATAGGGATCTCAACATTTGTTTAAATCTCATTTTATTTTTTCCCTTGAGAAATCCAATGCACTTACAGTTTATATCTCTCTACTGTCTCCTCAATCATGTGAATTCCTAGGTTTGCTTTTTGTGCACCATCCAAAATCACATAGTGGAAAATTCCAATGTTCATCCCAATCATGTGTTTTCCCTGTTCCTACGTTTCCAAATCCCTGCACTTTTTATTTTTCGAGATATAGTTCAGACACCAAAGTTGATCAGAGAAAGATCCCCATCAAGCTGCAGTGTTTCCTTCAGGCTGAGACTGACAGTCGTCCGAAAAATTTACCGGGAGCGAACATTTGTCCCATGGCCTGCAGCTCCGCGTGCAGGAATAGTAGCCAGCCCTGGATGATCAGAGACATTTAAGAACCTCGCGCGCTGCTGCTGTAGCTGACGAACTACATTGGATTCTCGTTTGCCAGATACAGTACCTATTTATTGAAATGTCCGAACACAGAACAGAAACCAACTTTAATCGAGAGCTATTGCATTTTGGCCACCAGCGGTTTTTTCTTTTTGGAACCAGCGATATCCTTGACTGAATGCGGTACAAAAACAGTACTGTACTGTAAACTGAAACGAACGTTTGACCATTGGGGCAACCAATGGGTAGGCCAAGAGCGGAGGACCCCTCTGCTTGTTCGTATCTCGGACCTGAAGTTGAAGACACACACAACATGACACCGCCAATGCCATGATCCACATACACTGCTCGCTGCTCACATGCTGCCGAGCCGAGCTCGGTCAGTGACTGAGTGCTGCTGTTGCAACGAACTGGGCGAGCAGCGAGACCAGTGCCCACTGGCTCAGTGGTGCCCCCTGCCAGCTTTCGGAATACAACAACATAAGTCTGAACATCGGTTTTGAGACCAAAGCAAACAAAGAGCTAAAGTGCCAAAGGATCATAAAGGCCTTGCATGGTGCGTCTTCAGGAGAAGACGAGATGCAAGAACACCGGGAATCTCTGTGGGAGAGCAATGCTGCATTTGCATTGGTCTCTGTGCATCGAGCAAGGAAGATCGCCGGGACATCTTTTTCTTGTTCACCTTTCATCATGGGATGAAGTTTCCCGGGGCAGGGCGTCTCCAAGACAGAATTGGGGATCCAGATTATTGAAACTAAAGCTGGACCTTCAAAGTGGATTTCGTGTCGATTTCTTTGGTGTTGAAATCTGCAGGGAGTTTCTTCTCTTCGGGTTCGGAATCGTAGAAGTCCTGCATTGGCCGGCTCATGATTTTTGGCTCAAAGGTGATTGTGTCCTTTGCTTTGGTGGTAGGCTCTTCCATCTTTTTTTGGCCATTCTTTTCATGGGAGTCGTTGCAGCACCACGGCACCAAGAGCAGTTCAAACGCATAGGGTGTGTCAGGTTCTTGGCCAAGTTCAGTCGACCGGTTTCTTTCCATGTCTATGTGCTACAGTTTATCTCTTCATTGAATGGTTGCCTTTTTTTTTGTTATGCTAATATGCCCCCTTTGGCCACTCATATGTGTTTTTTTTCCCGCGAATATGCCTTTTAGTTTCATGTTACTCGAACCATAATGCATAGGGCTGATATTGTACATGGAGGGCCATGTTAGAATAGATGTACGGCTCAGACTAGCAGATAGCCCTAGGACCTTGCTGTACTCCAAGTATCTCCTCTCATTGTATCTCTATATATATACCCAAAAGGATCAAATCAATACAAATATAAATCAGGGTTCTACAGTTTTGACGGGCCAAAGCTCCGAATGCAACAATTATCCCATGCATGGGAGGTCCCGTGCATGTTTTAGCCGTAGATCTGAGGCTTTGAGATTCGCGCATATATGTGTATCAACATGTTTAATTAAGAGTTATGTGAACTACAGGTGACGAAATGCAATGAAACCTAAAGATACTGAATGCTCATGTGCATGGGACCTCAAAGTCATTTCACCGCTCCCGCTTCCATGTGAGGAAGTTCCACGGGAAATAGGGAATCGCCATCGAATTAGATTTTCTAGTGGAGCAACAGCCTCTGAAATCTCAAGTAGATTTGGTGTTGATCGAATTCATTGCAGTTATAACGTGTGTTGGGAGTTTCTGCGTTTTCGAGAGAGCCTAAAGGTTGCATTGGCCGGCTAATCCTTTTTGTTAAAGATGATTGTGTCCTTAGCTTTGTCCCATACCTTGCACCCTTCTTTTGATGCAAATTTGCAGCATCATGGTCACTTTTAGAGGAACTTGCATGCTGCCAGGAACAATGGTTCTTAGCAGGTTAAGACGTACTGGTGGCAAAGAAATTTAGCAATCAAGACCATGTATATCGAGAGGATGATTGAAGGCGTGGATATACTTGCATTAAAACCTGGAACCGGGAGGCGATCGATCCCATCTGCTGAGACATCCGCATCGTCGGAGATCCTTTTCAGGGATCTCAGAGCCAGAGGTAATGCTAGTGCGTCGCGCTCTCTCTATCACGCACACTTTCACCTTTTTTCCGTTACTGAATTTGGTACAGTCGATGCCTTTCTACCCTTTTCATGCAGATCAACTTCCCCGGCCATCATCTAAGGGCCCTGCAGAGTTTAATGTTATATTTGGAAGACCAAGAAAATTAGACCGAACATGCATCATGTGTTGGTCTGATAGCTGCCACTCACTACTCTTGTTCCTTTTCTCCTGAAATTAAGGACATATTAGCTCACTTGATTGCCTCGTGATTTATGCTGAATTCTATATCAAATTCAGAGATGACAAACCTTTGCGTTTCTGACCATGTGCTTGTGATGTGTGATAGATATGCTGGACACCGCGATATCACCAATTAATCTATGGTTTCTTTTCAATGTTAATATACATCTGTTCTAAATAAATGTTGCAACTTAAATTTTCTTTTTGAAACGAGGCAAAAGTTTTGCCTTTCATTGATATAGGAGAAAAGAGTTTGCCCGTTTACGAGGAAAACTGGCCGAAAACCGTTACAACACGACACCACACGCCAGCCCCGAGGCTGCGCTCCACACGGGTCGACGACCAACCAGGTCGACACCACACCTCAACGCAACAGGCGGAGGCGAAAGACCGGAGCCACCGCTCCAACTACCACACCGGCCCCGAGGCCGCGCCCCGCCTGGCCGAAGACGAACCCGCCTCCGCCGAAAAACCACCAAAACACTACACAAGTCCCTTGTCCGGTGGACATCCAAAGCGAGGCCCCAAGAGGCAAAGCGACGTAAGAGCGCCGCCCACGCCCGATCCCGCGAGGGATCTAGGGTTTCCCCCGGAGAACCCGAGCGGAGAACAAGAAACATCCGCTTCGACGACGCCTTCAAGAAATATGCGGCGCCCACAGGCGTCACCGTCGTCGGTCCCGGCCGGCCGCCAAGACGGAGCTTTCGCCCAGCGAAGAGTTCCAAGACCTCGCGCCCGCCAACAAGGACCGGCACAAACCACCATCTAGCAACCTCCTGGCCAACCCGTAGCCGCCGCCGCGCAGAGGGCAACACAGCCCGCAGCCAACGGAGAACCGCCGAAGATCACCGTGGGCGCCGCCGGAACGCCACATAGAGGGGACGCCGACAACACCGACACGGGGATCGAGGACGACCGCCGAAGTCTGCAGACGTGAACACCCGCACCATCCGAAGCCGCCACCGCACAACCAACTGGCCCGGCAGGCCCAGAACGGGGCCCACCCCGCCGCAACCACCGAAACAGCACCGCCGCCATGGCCACCGGCTGGCTCCTCCGCCCACCTGCGCCCGCGCGGCGCCACCGCCGCGGCCTCCCGATGCGGACCCGCCGCGCAGCCTCCGATGCGGACCCGCCGCAGCCTCCCGATGCGACCCGCGCCGTGGCCGCCGATGGCGCCGCCGCCCGGCTCCGACGCAGCGCCGCGCGGCCGCCAGCAGCCCCGCTGCGGCCCCCGCCGGAGGTCACCGAGCGGCCGATGGCGGAGGAAGAGACGCCCGAAGCCGGCGCGGCCGCCGCGCGCCCCGTCGCCACCAACCTCGAGGCGAGCGCGCTCCATGGCTTCCAGGTCCAGATCGATGCAGCGCCGCCGACCGGAGGTCACCGAGCCGGCCGTCGAGATCTGGGCAGCCAAGGCGCCCGAGCTTCCGACCCCGACGAGCACCACCAGCACACGCAGCCGCCACGCCGCCGCCGAGCGACCACGCCGCCGCGCCCCACGACCAGCGCAGCGCCCCCGCCAACCGCAGCAGCCCGCGCCACCACCGCCGCGCGAGGGGGAGAAAAGGCCCCGCCGCCGCCCCCCGGGGCTTTGCCCGGCGTTGCCCTCTGGCGGCGGCGAGGAGGAGGGACAGAGGTGGGGAGGGACTGGCGGCGGCGGCTAGGGTTAGCTCCTGGCGCCGCCCGCGGGAGCGACGCGCAGGAGGAAGAGTTGCAACTTATTTTAGTAGAATGGATGGAGTACTTGATAAAGCTAAACGAAATTTGAGAAAACTACTGCACAAAAGAACATCTTTCCCGCCTATATGCCCCCCAGTAAAGAGATTACTGTAGTTATAAAGAGACCTCTAGTCACAATTGTAGTTTTCTTTCAAGTATATCTATTTTCTTTGCGGGCACTTTCAAGTATGTCTTGCTAGTTGCCACCATTCGTGTAGTGTTTCTTTTCCCTAAAAACTTCTCCAAATCATAACACAGGATAATTTAGTAAGGGAGCAGCATTGAAGTATGCAAAGTTTGTTCAGATACAATTAAGAATGCTATACTATTCAGGGTACGATCGAGCATTCGTTTCAGTTTTGCGCAGTGGGCAGAGAGAGAGAGAGAGGCGATCACGTGTGCAGTGGAATGGCAGCGAGGCCGCGCGGAACAGTGCAGCGGCTGTATCACTGTGGTAGGGACTGCGACAGTATAACAGGGCCTGTGAAAAGAGCCAAAAAGGAGAACTGAAAGCAGCGTCGTCTTCTTCCTCTGGCTGGCTGCCTCACGATTCAGGGTGATCTGCGGCAGGACCAGGACCAACCTATGGTAGCGATGCTCTCTGGAGCTCATGGTGGCGGTAATGGAGCCGTGTGAGTCTGGTGCATGGCATGCGTGCGTGCACAGGTTTCAGCTATTCACTCGTGAGATCAGAGAGCCGAGCTAGGTTGGAAATGAACATTTTTTTTTCGAAACGGGGAAATATCAACCCAGCTTCTGCATGCAAGGGATGCCCACGATTTTTTTACAGTATAAGATTTACAACACCTTACAAGAAGCAATACAAAAGATCAAACTCGAAGCCACCTCGTTAAACCTACAGTGGGATGAAGGAGGTAACAATACACCAACTCACATCATCTAAACAACCAAATGCCTTCCCAGGCCGCCCAATAGCAGGTGAGAAACACATCCAGTCAAGCAAACTTTCAGCGCACGCCAACGCACACGCCACAGAAGCTGCTACCGTCGTCTTCCTCGACTCCATCTTCAAGAGGGATCGTCCATTAACCTTGCCAGGCTGCCGTCGATGCCACCACGGCGCCAAACGACGCAACCATCCTGCGCGCGTCCATCACACTGCATCCGTCTCCGAGACACCACTGCACCATGCCGCGGAGACTCGACGACGCCGACACAGCAAAAGCACACCGCTCCACCTCAGCACCACCACCATCTGTTGTCTGCTCCAAAAACGATGCCCCAACAGGTAGAACGGCGCCGCGCGCCGCCATCGTCCGATCCGGGAGACCCGGGTCTAGGGTTTCCCCCGGAGCAGCCCGAACGAGACTGCAGAGACAATGCCTTCAACAAGGTAATGACGAACATGCGCCGCCATCATCCGCCATGACCAAAGTCGGGCCGGCTTTCACCGGCAGCTACGCCTCACCATCGGGAGCTAGACGACGGATCGCGAGATCCGCCAAAGCTAGCCACACAACTAGTTGATCTCCTCCGGCGAAAGAGAAGGCCACCGCCGCCATGCCTAGAGTAGAAACTCTAGGCGCCCTCGTGAAGCAGAAGGGACACAAACGAGGACTGCACGCCGCTGCTCGCAGGAGCCCGCTCATCCCCTCCGCCCGAGCCCCATGGGAACCGGATCAGGTTGAATGGAGCCACCGTTGCATCCTGCGGCCACCGAATCCGCCCCTTCGCTGCACCGACGCCATGAGAAGAGACGATGAGCGCCGTCATCGCCGTGAACTCGGCGCCAGGAGGGACGTTCGCCGCTGCCACCACACCGCCCAGGCTTTGCCTGGCGATGCTCCCGGCAGCGACCGCGGAGAGGAGATCGCAAGAGGGGGCTGGAGGGTCGGAGGGTGGTGGGCGCCCCGGTGGCGGCGCGGCGCCGCCGCGCGGGGGCGGGTTAGGGTTGGGAGGGGAGGGGAGGGTGCGGGGGCGGGTTAGGGTTGGGAGGGGAGGGGAGGGGCGGGTTAGGGTTAGGGTTGGGAGGCGGGTTGGGAGGGGGCGGGTTGGGGTTGGAAATGAACATGGAGAGCATAATGTGACCGATAAATCAGCTATGTACATTGGCAAATTTGATGTCTGTGGTCGAGAAAATTGGGTGAAAAGAAGATTTACATTGTTTCAGCTCAACACACGTGTAAATTATACTACTATGTATTTGATACCACTAATTCTTGTCCGATAATCCAATCTATATATTTTATTAGATAAAAGATATCATATGCCTGCCATATAAATTAATAAAGTGAAAAGTGCCGACCAAGATTTGCATTGGTACTGACATGTGGGAAGTAGGGGGGGTGTAGTGTGGTTGATTAAAGGTTACATTGACATGTCGGTCATGTACATACCCAGGGTAAGGGTGAGCGGTGATAGTACATGTTAGTAAGTATTCTTTGTGATCAAGAACTAGTGGTATAAGATAATGTTTTTCTACATTTTATAACTTACACATATGCTAACCTGAAACTATGTAAATCTTCCTCGGCACTTTTCACTCAATTTTCTCGACCATAGACCAAAATTTGACAATGAGAATGAACCTTATTGTTTATATTGTTTCAAATGAAAACATGTACGTCATATGTCCTTTTATTTTTCCCATTAGACTTTTCAAACAAGGAATGGATTGCTTATGAAACCATCAATAAAAATAGTGTAAGTAGTCTAGCCCATTAACATATGTATGTTTTGTAGTTACATTATAGACGAGGATTGAGTACAGATGAAGCGTTTTCTTAATTATACTTTAGATGTAAATTGTACATATGAAATTCTAAGAACACGTAAAGTAGCACGGTGTAGTTCTATGATCATTGACAATAGTTTGGATGTCCTATACTCAGGAGGGACCGTAGAGTCATCAATGTGCTTTCACAAGCCCATGGAATTCCATGTGACATGTTATTACCTCTCCAACAGTGGGAGGTTTCTAGACCATTCATTGGTGCAATGCATGTTAGAGTAAATTTTGATTCGGGCGAACTACAATAAGTTACAATTTGTACTGAACATTTGTACCTTGTAGAATCATTATTTCTATTTTATAACACTGACAAGTATAATTTATATTATTCCCTAGGTCCAATATTAGTTGCCGCAAATTCTGATGTACCTATACACAAAATGTGTCTATATACATCCAAATCAGCGACAACTAATATGGAACAGATTGAGCATATATTTTGCATAATAACAACTTAGCAATGTTGTCAAATGTTACTTGTAGTATTCTCTATTATGAGTTCTAATGTATATACTCTAACAAATTTGTTTTTTGCTAAGTCTATATTTTAATTATGAAAAATTCCTTCTTGCTTTATTCTTTAACAATTGTGTAAACCATATAGCATATGCATATTTACTCTAAGTATCTCTAAATGCGTAGCTTCATAGTGCTTTCTAGTTCTTGACTACATAAGCACATTTACTGAGACTTCTAGAGCAAATATTGAACCGTTGGCATCATTATATAGTCGTTTTGTGATCTAATGTGTGTCTTATGGGTTCAATAATAGGTCGGCAATATTTCCATGCTCCATACTGGGAGGACGCTTTGGGAGATGCGACTGGAGAAGCTCTTAGGGTTTGATTTTTAGAGAGTACGAGTTTGAGCTTTATGGAAGACTTTGTCTACCAATTTAAGGTTGAAAATATGTTTTTTTCTAATAATTAAGCCAGGCATTCGAACGAGACAAAGTCGGCATTTGCTGGAGTCGACCCTTTCATCATGCGTGGCTGCCACTTCATCACCAACCCGGATGAAAGAAAATTTAAGCACGAACTATTCATCTGGTCTCCTGCTGCTAACTCGTACGTGGCCGTACTACGTATCCCCGAGCTGCTGACAAGATCTCAAGACGTAAAGCGCCACTACCCATTCTACAATTTTTCGACGTCAATGGCAGCGACACGGAGCGGAAAAGAACATCGGCAGACGCACGCACCACCCGGATGGGGGATACGCATATTTCCCCGCAGCAGGAAGGCAGGGACGGTGGCGTGCAGCTGAGCGACCTTCCCACACGACCACGACGGCACGACGGCGTCAATTTTCCGGTGGACACCAGTGACACCACCACCACGGGACTGTTGCTCTCTGCCCCGCGTTGAAGAGAGCGAAAGACAACGGGCCAAAGCCGCAGCACCCAGCTCCAGCTCGACCGCAGCAGCCAAAAGCCGAAACATTGGAGTCGGATAGATTGCTGCAACGACCGGGGTGTGATTGATTGCTCGCAGGAGCGTTCTCGTTTTCGTGGAGAAGAAAATTGGGCGTTGGGTAACGTATGAGAAAAAAAATTCACTGCATCACACGAAGTTTAAGGCTCCAGCGAAGCGATGCATTTCGGACGTCAAAACAAACGCCTTGCATCCGTTTGCGTCGAATCGAATGGTTGAAATCGACCGCGCGTCCGTTTACGTCTAGGATGTTCCAGCGGACGACACATAATTTTTTCCCATTGATAAACCCATAATTTACATCAATAAAAATCATTAAAAAGACTTAAAATGGCCAACAAGGCCTGCTAAAACCTAGCTGTGGGCTACTGCTCGTCGTCGCCGACGAGGTCGATGAACTCTAGCGTCGGCCATGGAAGCCGGTACGTCGGTGGTGGAGGAGGAAGGGCAGCCTGCGGCAACGATGGCCAAGCCATCGGTGACGCAGGATGTTGTGGTAAAGGTGGCCACAGATCCCATGCCGTTGAAGGAGCAGGAGTCGGCGCGCGGTCGTTCGAACGATTCGGCGTGCCGGAGGAGTCGCCGACCTCCCTTGCGCGAGCGCCGACTCGCGAAGCTGGATGGCGAGCCCGTCCCACATAACGAGCTCGTTGAGCTCGCTACTGGCCAGTGCCATGGAAATGGCCTCCTTCTCGCTAATATCCGGCGGCTGGGTCTCCGGATCCCACGCCGACCCGCCATGGTCGTGGTCGTTGTCTCCGCGCTTGGCCTCGGCGGCGTAGTCATCGTCGTCGTCGTTGTCGTTCTCGTCCTCTTCCGCATCAATCTCGCGGTCGAAGTAGTCGATGTCACCGAGGTATCCCGCTCGGCGGCGCGCGTCGAACTCCCACGCCCCGAACGAGATCCAGTTGTACGAGTTGAGCGCGTACGCCAGATCTTCTCGGAGATCGTCCGGCAAGAAGGCTCAGCGGCAGCGCACCTCATCATGGCGCTCTCGGCCCTCGCGTGGCACGGGGGACAGACACACGCTTGGAATTGAGATACCGGCCTCCTCAAGGCAGGTTAGAGCGTCTCTAGCAAAGCCCGTAAACTGGGCGGAAACTGAAAAACTCCGGCGGTTATACGGGTTCAGCCCGAAACTGGCCAGAACAGAGCCCAAACTCGCAGCCTGGCCCATATAACGAGTTCGGGCCCCGAGAAACTCGTGTCGCCCCGTATTAAAAGGGGCCGCGGAGGGGAGTTTGGTTTCCAAACCCTACTCCCCTCCGCTGCTTCCCTCCGCCGCCGCTTCCCCCGTATTCCGGCGAGCAATCGAGCCTGCAGCCACCGTTCCACCCTCGTTTCCGGCGCGATGGCCTCCTATGGCGGCTCAGCAGGCCGCGGCGCGGATTGGCGGCAGGGACTCGCCGCCGTGTCCCCCCGTGTTCCGCACCGACACGAAACGACGGAAATGGAACATGTCGGAGCGCGCGCAAGCGCAGCACCCATTGGTGGATGAACTGGGGGCTCACGCTCCCAGGGAAGCTGGCGAGGTACACCAACGCCGGCGGGAGGTCCTCGTCCGGCGGCTCCAGTCGCGCACCACGGCTCCCCATCGCCGACAACAGCGACGACGACGACCTCGTCCCCGCACGGTGGCCCACCTTCTCGGCTGGCGACTACGTCCATGGCTCCGACGAGGAGGAGGCCGTGCTCTCGAAGACGAAGGCCATCTCCGAGCCGAAGGCCCGCGCTCGCTTCCGTCGGGACGAGGCGGACGCCATCCGCCAGGTGCGCGAGTACGAGGCGGCCCGCCGGGAGGAGGGCATCGGCCGCGTCAAGCTCGAGATAGTCGAGCTTGACGCTGACGAGGAGTGAAGCTCCTCCACGCCAGCATCGACGCCGTCTGCCGCTGAGACGCTCTGCCACCACCGTCACCGCCGCGCGCATAGGCCATTATTTAGGCCGCATTTTTCTTCAATTTAGTAGCGTCCGCCGATGTATAAGTAGTTTAGGTTCAGTTTCTCGAATTATGTAACTTTTGATGCTCAATCGGAGCATCAAATTCATCTATAAATCCATCTATATATATGATCATCTACTAATTTACCCGCGACATTTCAAATTCAGTTTTTCAGTTCGTGTTTTACGGATTCTACTCTGTGACAAGGTTTTTCCGACCCGTAAACACGAGTTCGGTGAACCGAACTCGCAGTTTTCAGTTCACGAGTTTACGGGCTCTGCTAGAGATGCTCTTAGCGTCCCACCATGGCACCGGCCGGTTTTCGTCCTAGTGGCGGCGCGCGAAATCGATGCAGACGTACCGCCCGACCCGTGGCTTCTTGCCGGACCGCGAGCCGCTAGCATCATGGTCATTCTTGGCTTTGTGGAACCGCCAAGATTTCTTCCTCATGGCATTGGTCGGGTGGATACGCCGGACTCTAGCAATGGTATGATCGAGAAAATGGGCGCCACCAGCGAACCTTTAAAAGGCTCCTCACCTTCAATGTCCTGCCACTTCGACGACGCCTAGCAGCGCTGATACGTCCAAAACGTATCTACTTTCCCGAACACTTTTGCTATTGTTTTGCCTCTAATTTGTGTATTTTGGATACAACTAAAACGGACTAACGCTGTTTTCAGCAGAACTGCACTGGTGTCTCGTTTTTGTGCAGAAATTCGACTTTCAGGAAAAACCCCGGAAATAATCGCAATGGGCCTATTTTCACCGTGAAGATGAAGGGCCAAAAGGGCGAAAGGGGGGGCGTGGCCCCGGACTGCCGGCCGGCGCGGAGGGGGCGCGCCGCCCTATGGTCAGGCGCCTCGGCGCCCCCGACGCTCTCGACTACATATGCCTCGACCTAAAAACGCCGGGGGTTCGACCATATTTCCAGAGACTATCCGTACGCCGCCGCCATCGCGAAACTCGCCTCGGGACCAAACTCCGTTCGGCACTCCACGGGACGGGGAATTGGAGGGATCATCACCGCCATCACCACCGACGCCTCTCCATCGACCAGCCATGTTTTCCCCATCCATGTGTGAGTAATTCCCCCTGTAGGCTGAAGGGGATGGTAGGGATTGGATGAGATTGATCATGTAATAGTCACAAGATTGTTAGGGCATGGTGCCTAGTATCCGTAGATGTTACTTTTATGATATTGTTGCAACTTGTTATGCTTAATGCTTGTCACTAGGGCCCGAGTGCCATGATCTCAGATCTGAACATGTTATTGTTTCATCATGATATGCATTGTTTTATGATCTTACCTGCAAGTTGTATACACACGTTGCTGTCCGGAACCCGAGGCCCCAAAGTGACAAGAATTGGGACAACCGGAGGGGGAGATGTGAGGATCACATGTGTTCACGGAGTGTTAATTCTTTGCTCCGGTACTCTATTAAAAGGAGTACCTTAATTTCCAGTAGTTTCCCTAGAGGCCCGGCTGCCACCGGTTGGTAGGACAAAAGATGTTGTGCAAGTTTCTCATTGCGAGCACGTACGACTATATATGGAACACATGCCTATGGATTGATTAGTACTTGGATACCGCTTTATTATTACCTGCAAATGCCCTACCATGATTGTTATATGAATTCTCTCATCCATGCAACGCCCGTTCATCCATCCACTGTGCCTACGTATTTTAATCCTGCTTTTACTATAATCACTACTGTCTTTATTTCACTTGCTGTTATTTCACTATTCCTCTGCTATAAACTGTCTGATAAACTCTTTCGAGCAAGTCTGTTTCCAGGTGCAGCTGAATTGACAACTCATTTGTTAAGGCTTACAAGTATTCTTTGTCTCCCCTTGTGTCGAATCAATAAATTGGGTAATACTTCCCTCGAAGACTGTTGCGATCCCCTATACTTGTGGGTCATCAAGCGCACGCTCGCGGAAGCCGACATTAACGCGGCTTTGAAAAGCTGCAGTGTGCCACCCGTAAGTTATGTCGCGCTGAAGACGTAGCATCGTACGCTGCCAGCGGACCCGTGCGAAAGCGTGCGGACGAACGCTGCGTCCCCACGCAAATGTACCACATATTTGGGCCGCGTTTGCGTTTCGGCGGACGGGTCGGACACTATGCGTATGGCCGTTGAAAAGGGGTACAAACGCATTTTCAGTACGCGGTCGAAAACGGACGATGCGTCGCCCCGTTGGAGATGCCCTGAAGCACGAAGGCACGCTTGATTCAACTGTGCTTGGTTGACCCAACTTTTCACGCTCGTTCGGGAAATACAATGAGAGAAATTCGGCCCACCCCGATGCTGCGCCCATGCGGCGCCTATATACACTGGTGGGCCTCACCGCCAAAAGCCCCGTCACCATTTTTCCCCATTCGACCTTTTCGTCCAGCCAAGCTTTTTATCGACAACTACGTAAGGGGTAGTCTCTTCTTAGGCCGGCAGAGCTCCGTCGTGGCAGGTCATCTTCGTCTGCGTCGCCGACATGTTGTTGTCTTCCTCTACCGCGTCCGACTGTCAGATCACTATGAGTACCATAGAATCCTAGTTTAGATCTCGTAATTTTGCTTAGATCTAGACTTGGTAGCTTAGATCTGCAAGGTTTGACTAGTTTGCTTCAATTCGGAGGTGGTGTAGTTGCGTTGAACACACAGTTGTCTAATATTTATAGTTGTGTATTCTACATATAAGTGTTCCACTTATATATGGCAGCACATAACGAAGATCGTTAGTGTGCTTGCTTGCAAGATTGTTAGTGTGTAACAAGTTGCTTGCTTGCATTTGTTTTTGGTCTATGGTTGTTTGATTTGGGTTGTAGGACGCGACCTCAGTTGATCTCTCGGCAAACTCGGTATTGCGTGTGGTTCCGCTGCGGTACATCCCGGTAGCTAATAGCAACTGCCTAATTAGGAAGAGGACCATGATAGTATGGCCTGCTGCTTTGTCCACCTTCGTGCATAACATGGTGTGTAAGTTCATAAAAAATGGGATGCCAATGGACAAGGGATTCATCACAGTCCAACTTAAAGATATCACGAAGGCTGTTCCCAACTTCTGTGGCCGTGAAGTTGGGCACGACCAGATCTACAACTATTTGAGGCACTGGAGAGCAAGGTTGGTTCATATCACGAGGATCAAAATGCTTGAGGATGTGCCTTGGTGGGGAAGACAAAAACTATCATGATGGTCGGACGACGACGATGCCTACTCTTCCCACACCAAGGTAGGATCAATGCACCTCTTGTTCCAGTTCGTCCACTAAGTTGTTACCTTGCAAATGACCTACAACTAACTAACTTCTTTCTTGCAGACTCATCATAAGGGCGCTGACGGCTCCAAAATGCAGGACATCAATTGTAGTACTTTTCAATATGAAATATTGTCGAACCCATGAGGAGCTGAAGGTATTGGTTAGCGGATTTGACAAGTAAAATAATAATAATAATGCAGTAGTTTTGGTATTTTGGGTGTATAGTTTGCATAAATTAAAGTGTGGAAAGTAAATAGCAATATGTAAATGCTCTCAATGAGAGAAATCCCAATCCTCTCTTCATCAAAAGAACAAGCTCAAGTGTTTGTGTGCTTATATGTGACGAGTGTTTCCGAGAGCGGCATGGATTTACTAGCATTACGAGTTCTACACATCATGGAAAATATTTTGTCAAGTTTCATTCCCTTAGGGACGGGGCCTAAATTAGGTGCAACCTTAGATATGAGCAAATGCATCACTTATTATGGGTCCTAGAGCCATTTTCATGAGTAAGTATATGAATCATTAAGACATAAATGTTCCGCCATAGCAATTTGTTCCTTGGTCCTCGACATAATCCCCTCTAATGCAACTCAAAATATTGGAAAACGGTTTATGTCATTCCGTCCCTTCCAACACTCATCATTGCATTAAAGTGCAGCTCTATGAGCCCATATAGGTGAAGTAATATGAATCATAGCCAGATCATCATATGCCCTCAGAAACATGGAGAACTACTCACAAGTGTCAAACATGATATGGACCAGAGGCATAATGATTACAACACAATCTAAACGTATAATCTCTCCACCAAATAAAGACAAAGTATCAATCAAAACATGCAACTAGCCTTTAAAACAATATTCAGGGTTCAATCAAACACAAACTATGAGGGGGGATGTACTTGATCTAGTAGATGGTGATGGTGGTGATGATGGTGCTAATGAAGATGTTGATGGAGATGCCTCCCCCTACGTCAAGGAGGAGAGGTGATGATGGTGGCGTCGATTTCCCCTTCACCGAAGGCACCGGTGCGGCAGGATCTGCCCTCTCGCGGAGCAGGAGAGGACTTTCGCCTTCCCCGCCGCCTTAATAATTCTCAGGAAAAATATGGCTTAGGTTTTTTGGTAAAACGGAGGCGTCTGTATAAAGGGGACCCGAGGCGATGCTCGAGGCCCATTTGAGCATTGGTGGTGCGCCCAGGCAGTTAGGGCGCGCCACCTGTCCTCTTTCGGCCCTCATGGCCTCTCTCGCGTGCTTCTTTGGCCAACGGTCTTTCTCCCGGTAAAAAACTGATCAAGTATTTTTCCTTTGATTTTTAGGTGTCCAGAAGGCCACTGAAGCAGCAAAATACGAAAAAGGAGGTTTTCTGCCTCCCAGAGTTTAAATACCAATGAAAGAGACTTTGTAGGAAGTCCGTAAATCAACTTAAAATGCATAAATAATGATGTATGATGGAAAATATGAATGAAAACATGTCATATAAGTCACAATATTGATGATGTAAAATGGACTTATCATACGCTGATTTGTTCAGAAAAACCTATAGAGAACTATACTCAGATGAAGATCATCTACACATGGCGTGTTCTAGCAGCTCCAATCTCTCCCTCTGCGATCCACCGTTCTCTCAGCCAACTCATGGATCACAAGGCACATGCCAACTGGCATCTTGCGATGACTCCTATAGATATGATGGCCTAGTGTATTGTCTTCCTGAGGAAGTATTACCTCTGAGGAGCCTGACCATTAGGTGCTTGTTGTCGTGCTTGTTCTGGTGCTAACGATGAACATCACGTCCACGATGTATACTTTGGAGTAGCTAGATTTGATCTCAAGTCTGTATATTTTGTGAGGTGGTATTTATGCCAACCCAGTTGATGAACTTGTGTTGCATCACGAGCAGTTGTTCGTGAACTCGTGGTGCAACACTATGATCAACTGCTAAAACTTTGATCCTCTGCTAGAACTATGTTAGCATTGTTGATTATGTGATATATTTCTTCATATCATTTGCTATTGCGTAGAACACCTTTTGGACATTCTCTGTCAACTTAAAGGATACGAGGTTACCGTATCCAGGAAACACGATGAAACCTAACGCCCATCCATTTCACAAAACATGATTTTTTGGGCAACCAAACAAAGGGGACTTGGCTTCACTAATGATGTCCGGTAGGCATTGGTGGCAATCAAACAAGTTTCACAATGTGGATTAGAGGTTGCATTTCCGCACACAACTTCCACAGAACCAAATTTCCCAGATGCAGGAAAAACCTACGAGCTACCAACCACACACAAGAGCTTTTCTCTTTAATTTCATGCATCAACAGCCTGGCTACCCTGATGATGGAGATATTCAAGTTTGGATCTCCTAAACATGTTTGGTAAGGTAATTATTTTTCTGTCTTACTAAAATGTAATTTTATATTTTAATGAAATGGAATATATGATTTGATTGGAAAGGACAAACTAATTTATAGAATTAAATATGAGTAACGTTTGTGCCGACGAAACATGTACCTAGCAAGGCAAAATATTGTGCTGCGCTTATATGTATATTGAATAAAAGTTTGCGACGTCCGTTAATCTACCGAGACGTATCTTTCTAGTGACACTGACTAGATCACGCATTGGATCGTATGTGCCAAGTAAAAAAAAAGTGAAGCACTTTCACTTTCCCCTACGTAGTAATTTTTGGTGGATTTTAAGTGACTAGTAAAAGTGCACGTGCAACGCACG